>JAMJFZ010004199.1:0-84887 GCA_026225945.1 Cricetomys ansorgei
AAAAGTGTAACACAAACCATCTTAGGTCTAGACAGTCTGTACTGCTGTCTCCATCAATCACGAGGGCCTGTTGTACACTCAACTCTGGTTAGCTCTCAAGGTTTACTGATGTATGCTCACATTTTGCGGGAAGTGGAGTATAACTTTTATTATTTTAAGAAATAACAAATGCAAGAGGGCATTGTTATAGAAATTGTAGAATTGTTGCCTCCTCCGTTGGCTCAGAAACAGACATACGAACTTTTTTTTCAAAAGAAAATGTAAAGTCTCATTATAATAGGAAGTTGCGTGTTCTGAAGTAAACTCCATTTTGATATGCAGTTCCATGGGCATATCATCCGACAGTGTGGAGAATGTTATCTTGTCTTCTAAATTTGTGTTGAAGGTGGAATATGTACAGTGTTAGAGGTTATGAAAGAAATTTGAACTATGTGTTCAAAATGCCTCAATTCTGACATTTAACTAGATACCAAATGTGATGTGAGTATCTTCCGTTGGTCTGTTTAATATACTTTAAACAGAACAAATTGATCAGTAAGAATAGAGGTAGTAAGTTTTTAAGGCTGGGATGTAGCTCAGTGGTAGGGACTTGTATAGTATGTAGAAGGCTCAGTTTTCCATAGCATTTGTATTGATTTTAAAATACAGATGAATACATTTCCTATCTAAACTTTCATTATGTAACTTCTCACACACTCTCTCTCTCTTCCCCCCGCCCATCTGTATAGGATTAATGTTCCGTATTCAGTTGTATGCCAGGAAGTATGAGTTACTAATGTGCAGAGATCCTTTTGGATATTTAAGTAGATTTCTAATCATGGGAATATTCCAGGAAGAGTTACAAAAAAAAAAACTCTTAAAATGCTTGGCTTTGGTATTTCAATACAGGTCTTTGACTTGTTGAGCTCCTTCCTAGAGGAAGCGTTTTTGCTGTGAATGAATCTCTACTTGGTGAAGTAGATCATGGGTGGCCAGATGGCTTTTTCATAGAAGCTGAACCCAGATCTGCTCATAATGAATCTTAACATTTAATTAGTGTTAATTTTGGTATCTTTATTGTTACTTATTTTAAATGATTCCATCTCCTGAGAACATTGTTATTTGAAAATCTTGGCCAACATAGTCTCCAAAGAAATATCATTAAATAGTATATTGCCAAGAGCATCTTATACAGTTTAATATACATTCCTTACGTAGGCCCATATATCTCATTTTAATTTCCCAGTTCTTTATAGATATACCCCTTCTGTGGTTGCATTAGGTCAGTCAGAGTTTGATGGGATTTAAAAATACATATAACTTATGAGGAGCTTCTTACTATTAGGGAGTCACAGCAATCTCATGAGAGACAGTAAGAAAACCAGGGAAGGATATAATTTGGTATAAACTTAGTTAATTTTTTATTCTTTGAAAATTTTGTACACAGATATAGTGTATTTTAATTATTATTTTAAGCCAATCATGAAAACTCTTCCTATAGCATTTACTGTCATAATTTTTGGTTACTTAATGAGTCAGCCTAGTGTATGTCTGGATTTGTTTCATGTTTTCTGTCAGTGGGGAGATAGCTCTGTTGGTAAAGTGTTTGCTGTGTAAGCATTAGGACCTGAGTTTGAGCCTTAGCACACACATAACAGGCCAGGCATTGTGGCATGTGCTTGTGATCCGCGTACTGGAGGGTATCTGGGTTCACAACCTACCCTATCTGATAAGCCAGTAAGAGACCTTGTCTCAAAAATAAAAAAGTAACTAGTGCATAAGGACTGTGACTGAGGTTGTCTTCTTGCTTCCATGTGCATACCTAAATATGTGTACACACATGACCACGTACACATATGCACGCAAATGTGCATGCGCGCGCACACTTTTTATCCTTACAAATTAATTCAAAAGTAAAGAATACCATAAAAGTCAAGAGAGTAGTTGCTCTTAGGAGGGAAGAAGGTGTGTGTGTGTGTGTGTGTGTGTGTGTGCGTGTGTGTGTGTGTGTGTGTGTGTAAAAACAAATGACTTCTAGATAGCCAACAAAATTTCCAGTGTTTAAATAGATGTTATATAGGAGGGTGGTTTCCTTGGTCACTGAGTTGTACTTGTCTGTGGTTCTCTGTTTTGAGTTATAATAATTCTAAAGCAAAAAATTTTTAAATGAAGACAAAGTATTCCCCCCAATTTTAATATTTTAATGTGTAAAGCTACTTGTTAAGTTTTCATAGGGAAAGCAGTGAGGTAGAAACCTTCAAGACTCAGTTAGGTCGAAACAACAGAGATAAGAACAGCAATCAAATAGTCAGGTGAGTGCCACTGGAAGCAAATGTTCGGCTTTAGTCACTTCAGCCCTCTCTGATGCAGCTTCTCATCCTAGCATTGGAAATGAAATAAGTGGAATACACACTTATTTTTGTGTAGTGTAATTTTATAGTTTTGTCATTTTCACCATGTTTTTACATGTTTCTTATTTAGTTAAAAATGGATTTATGAGTGGGACAAAATTGTCTCTTTTAAGCTCTTGCTCTCGTTTTTAAATTGTATGTATGTATGTATGTATGTATGTATGTATGCGGATGAGGATGTGCACATGAATGCAGGTGCTTCCAGAGGCCAGCAGAGGGCATAATATCCTCTGGAGTTGGAGTTATGGGCAGTTTTGAGTTGTCTGACGTGGATTCTGGGAACTTGGATCTTCTGCAAGAGTAGAACATACTCTTAACTACTGAGCCATCACTCCACCCCCTAAGTTCTCTTCATGCTAATGTTTTTATTAGTGTGGTGTATGTATATTTTTGTGTGGGTATGTGCATACTTATATGTGTGCACATGTCTGCACATACTTGCAGGGTCCAGAGGTCAATATTGGTTATATTCCTCGATTATGCTTTACCTTATCCTTTAAGAAGGGTCTTTCATTGAGTCTAAAGCTCATTGATTTGGGCTAATGTGACTGGCGAGTGAGCTTCAGGGGTCCCTCTGTCTCTATTCACCCCTGACCATGTCCAGTTTTGTGTGATGTTGGGAGATCCAGCCCAGGGCTTCATGCATGACAGGAGCAGGTACTCTGCCAGTCTGCTACATCCCCAGCCTCTTGCAGGATTTCTAGCTAGTATTTAAGGAAATCCTTTTTCATCAGTCTAATAAAATGGAGGTATATTAATAGATTTAAGTTTTTACTAATGTTCATGGTTTTTTGACAGGTTTGAAGTAAATTAAATTTTTTTTTTCTACCAGAGGCCTCTTTATTAGTATCCATGATAGAGGACATATTGCTTCAGTTCTTAATGCATGGCCAGAAGATGTTGTCAAGGTAAGTTGTCAGTTGTCAGTGATTCTGCGCAGAGGTAGTTTGCTGTCTTTTCTGTCCCATGAAACAGTCTTCATCGCTGTGAGCAGCATTACCAGTGACTGTCACCTAAGTAATATCTCTGATATTAATGTAATAGTATATTGATTTTATTATAAAACTATTCAGACACTATTTCCATGTGTCTGTTTTTTAATTTTTTTAGGTTTTTAATTTCTTAGGTTTCATTCTTCATAAAATCATCATATATGTATATACATATATGTTGAACACGTAGGGCATATAATTTCTTTAAGCAAACTCTTTTATTGTATTTGCTATGTTTAATGATTCACCAAGTTCAAAGTAGGCAAAAGGAACCTATTAAATCATTCCTTTTACCATTATGACCTTAAACAGCTGTACATTAAATGAAATTCAAAGTAATAATAATTTGAGAGGGCGGGGGAGTGAGTTAGTTATGTGAGTGTGGGTACATTCACTCCACAACCTTAGTTTTGGAATGTGAACTCTGGTCAGACTGTGGAAAGTACTACCTACTGAGGCATTTCCCTGACTTGATGTTTGCCCTAGCCAGAGATTTGGAGAGGATTTTAAGCATTGACAAGGCAATTGGGAAATAGTTCTGGAGGGCAGTTCTGATCAGCGCTTTGTCACCTAACAGCGAGCCCTTCAGCCCTCAGCCTGCTGCGTGCTCTCTGCACTGGCTGGTCTCTACTGCTTGACCTCAGTAACAGTCTGCCTGTGTCCACGGACCCTCAAAGCCCTGTGTAACCGCAGACTCTTAGCACAGTATTTGGCGCAGGACACTAAACAAGTCAGTGCTAGATTGTAATAGCGCACTGAAGAGTGAAATATGGTCTCGACTTTGTGGTTGAACGCACACATGTAACAAAGGCAATTTACTACATAAAATATAAACTGCACAGTGGTATAGATGCTGTTTGTTCATTCTGAAGATACTTTATCACAACTTTTTTGCCCTGTTAAGACTCTTTAATGTTGAAATATTTCCAACACGGCATAAACTAAACTAAGACATAAATATCTCAAAATTTAAAAAAAGTCTCAATATATGATTATAATTTTGTAGATACATGCCTTCATAATTAGGTAATGGTGCTAGATGGGAGAGGAGCCTCAGGGATAAAAGTTATAGCAACAATAACAACAACAAACAACAGCATGCTTTAAAAATTCTTCCTATTTAAGATATACTTTATTTAACATAGATGTGCTATCAAGTGAATGACAATGTATACTATTTATCCCCTTTTCAAAGAAATGAAACTGTTGAAAACTATACAGCGTAAGTACTTTTAATGACCTAGAAAGCATTATATAAATTACTCAGATTATAGGTAATTTATATGATAAAGTTACTATCCTTATAGAATGCACCATTAAGACATTTCTAAGTATAGGCAGGCCAGCTTGGTTCCCCGTGTTGAGGAATGCCTTTATGAGAGTGTGTATCATCAGCAGTGCATATAAATGTTTCCATCTGTGACAGCACATTAAATAAAACATAAAATAAAACTAAATACACATAGGAATCATTTGGACACTGAAAAATGGCTATGACCTTAAAACAAAGGTATAGGGCTCAATAATAGCATATTTATAATCTGTAAATTAGAGCTGTGTTAAACATGGTATGTGATTACCGTCTCTGTAAGAGCATGAATATATTGACCCATTCAGTTAGGGGAAACTGTGACCCCTTGCAAATAGACAGATAAAGTTTTAAAATATGGAGTGTATGGAAATGCATAAATAATTTAATCTCTCTTTTAAGTGTATTTACTCTTAAAACAGTCTTTCTTTCTTCTAGGCTGTTGTGGTAACTGATGGAGAGCGTATTCTAGGCTTGGGAGACCTTGGTTGTAATGGCATGGGCATCCCTGTGGGTAAACTGGCCCTGTACACAGCGTGTGGAGGAGTGAATCCACAAGAGTGTCTGCCTGTCACTTTGGATGTGGGAACAGAAAATGAGGTAAATGTTTCAATGTATAAAACAGTAGCTCTCTTTAAAAACTGGTGCCAATTTTGACATCTTGAGATTGTATTATATTTCATGAACTTGATAAAATTCATTCATTTTTTTTCTAGGTTACCCTACTCCCCTCAACTCTGCCTCCAACTTTTATGAGAAAATTGCTCTTTCTGTTCTTTTTTCATCTCTATTTATGGTTTATCTCAGTGATCTCAAATGCTCTGATAAGTATTGATACCATTATTATTTGAAGCACATGAATCAACTCTTAAGATATCATTATTTCTTTTCTAATTATTACCTTTACATTGTAGAGGGCTATTTCCATAGGTCTTATTAAATTTAATCAGCTTGAAATCTTATTATTCTAGAAGGCTGGGTTGAACCTGGGGTAGAAATTTGAAGTTCAACTTTTTTTACTTCCATAGTTATGTTTTCTATTATAAACAAACAAAATTATACTTAGCTTCCATACATGAATGCCTATTTAGCTTTTATCCAAGGAAACATTTTTATATAAAATGATATACTCTGATAGTTTCTTTTTCAATGCTAATATAAATGAGTCAGTTATCCAAGCTAGCCTGTTCAAAAATACTGTTTTAGTTAGGCGGTGGTGGTGTATACTTTTTAATCCCAGCACTCAGGAGGCAGAGGCAGGTGGATCTCTGAGTTTGAGGCCATCCTGGTCTACAGAGCAAGTTCCGGGACAGCCAAGGCTACATGGAAAAACCCTGTCTTGGGTGGGGTAGAGGGGGAGAGGAAATACTGTTTTAAAATTCAATGTGTATGTTGACATTAAGATTTTCCTTTGGTGGACCTGATAGATGATGGCTCAGTGGTTAAGAGCACTAGCTGCTCTTTCAGAGGACCTGTGTTCAATTCCCAGCACCCACATGGCAGCTCACAACTGTCTCAATTACTGTTCCAGGGGATTCAACACCCTCACACAGGCATACATGCAGGCACCACACCAATGTACATAAAATAAAAATAAATAAAATGTTTTTTAAAAGATTTTACTTTAGCTTTCATAGATTTTAAAACAACTGAGATGATATAAGGAAGTCAAATAAAACCTGCAAGATTTATGGTGTATCTTGAAATTTTTAGGGGTTATTAAAGAGGAATGAAAACCATGAAATGAATATAAAACAGTTTGAACAGTATTAAACCTGGGCCTTTGAAATGATTTACTTACTTTTATTCATTTGTATCGGTTCTTTGTTTACATGGATGTGTTTGTACCACATACATACCTGGTGCCCACGATGTTAGAGCTAAGTGCCAGATGCCCTGGAACTGGAGTTGTAGATGTTTGTGAGCCATCATGTGTATGCTGGGAACTGACACAGGTCCTCTGCAAGAGCAGCCAGAGCACTTAACCAAGGAGCCATCTCTCCTGCCCCACTTGGGCTTTTTTTTTTTTTTTTTTTTTTTTTTTTTTGCAGGGTAATTTATATCATATGGACATAGAGAAACTTGATCACTGGGGTCTCCAATAGCAATTCTTGCATTGATAGGTTGTATGAGATAATCAGAAACCAATGCTTTCAAGAAGACAGGTCTTAGAGTTGTCAATTGACTGGTTGCCTTAGATTTTTCACATTATCTGCTGTTTAAATGAATCACCGTATATTGGAGAAATTTACCTGCTATCTCATTTTCACTATTTACCTCAAAATTTATCCTTCCGTGTCAAAAATATTGCTGTATTCTTACTTTTTGCATGTGTATATGATTGTGATGTGCATGTGTGTGTGTGTCTGTGTTTATGTGTGTGGGAGCACATGTATATAGGTGCACATATGTGTGTGCATGTGGAAGTCAGGTTGAACTTGGTAGCTAGTCATAATAAGGTTTTCATAGTGCAAAGTATTCATGTCGCTTCCTCTTGTGACAAACCGGTAACTGGAATAATCTTCAGTGCCTTTCTTTTTATTTTGTTTTGTTTAGGTTAGAATACAAAGCAATAGGTTCCACCACTGTGTCTTCATACATGTATGACATTATAACTTGCTCTCATTTGTTCCCCTCCACCACCATCGCCCCACATACCCCTGCTATCTTCTGGCTGGTTCTCTTTTAAATTGCATTTTTATATATTAATTTTTGACAGTTTAAGTCTCTAAAAATACACTACATTTTCAAATATTATCTTAATGTTCTCAATTTTTATAAAAATTTAAACAAACTATTTCTGAGAAGTACATTATTATAATTGAAGAATTATATATATATAGCATTCTAATTTATTTAAAAAACTGCCTTTTCATAAATCTTAAAATCAACTGTTATGGTTATTTTTCTATTTATATTTATATTCTATTTTTAGCATGTGTGCCTGTGCGCATGCGTGAGCACGTGTGTGTTTGTGTGTGTGTGTGTGTGTGTGAGTGTGTGTAAGTGTAAGAGAGAGGGGCAATCTGTAGGAACTGCTTCTTTCCTCCCACCCTGTGAGTTCTGGACTTGAACTCAGGACACCTGGCTTACTGGGAAATGCCTTTGCCGCTGAGCTGCCTCCATTATACTTCCTTATGTTATGCACTTCAGTTATCAGTGTGGGAAAGAAGAGGAGAACAGAGAAGGGACACATTTTTCCGTTTTTTTTTTTTCTCTAAATCTCATATTCAGAGGCTAAATATATTCCAGACTTGGAGAAAGTATTTTAATATTGGCAGCCATTAGTAGCACATTGGCAGTTTAACCTAGGCTGCCCAGAAGTCTGCCAATGGGTTGTTTAAAGAGTTTTTATGCCTTAAGGAACAGCTGGATTTTACAACAGTACTTGGTTTCAGATTTTATATTTTACATTTATGTGATTTAACATGTTAGCTTCCACTGAGCAAAAAAAAAAAAAAAAAACCTTACCTACTTGTTAAGCAGTGCATTGCAAGTATGATGTATTGGTCAAACCAAGGAGATTTCACAATGAGAGAGAGTGTGTGCTATTAATAATTATACCAGGAGAACAGGTGTGTATTTGGTTGTGGTTTCTGTTGGCTTTAAGTAAACCCTACTTCAGAAGATTCAGAGTTTAACCATCTTAGCATCACTACACCTGAATGAACATATTTGTGTGTAAAAGAAAAAAAAAGTGTCTGCCAACCCAGTGGCATTAATGTTTATGACCCTATGGGTTGTATTTGGGTCTGATCTAAATTTCCATTAGATAGAGATTCTCATTCTTTATAACTTATTTACATTACACATAACAGTACAAGGATTTCCAGTCAGATTCTAAAGTTTTTATCTCAATACCAGGGGCAGTCCAAAATTTGGATCCTTTCATCCAGATCAGGTCTAGATGCAGACGAAGCTTGGACTTTGCTTCTTGCTATGACTCTTTTTATGTGTTTTAAAACACCAAACTTACAGTGATGGGTCAGGGACAGAAAAATGACTACCACATTCCTAATCAAAATCACAGGAACAGGAATCTTATGGCTCTAGAAGGCCCACACTCTTGTGAGTTCTTGATTCTGAGATATCCCTTTGTTTTCATAAGAATTTGTCTATAGTCTGAATTTAAAACCATTTAGAGGTTTTCAAAAAGCATTGTTTTGTCGTTTCCAGTGCTCAGGTCTTACACATATGTTGATAAATATTGCTCTGTAAATTTTGTTGTTTGGATTACTTTTAATGTAGAGTTACATTTTATTTCATTTCAGCTGTCCACTAAAAATATGTAGAAGTACATTTGTTTCTGTATATTGTTCTTAACATCCTATGGCTACATTAAATTAATGTACATTTATACTTTTCTGTAGATTATTGGTATTTTATATTAACATAATTTTATATATACAAATGCAAAGTGCTACTTCTTTTTCCAGTCTGTGTGCTTGTCTTTTTCTTGCCTTATTGTAATAATGGCTAGCGTCTCTAGTGTAATGATGAGGAAAAGTGATAAGGATAGATATTATTGCTTTGTTCTGAATCTGAAGATAATTTAGTCTTCGACTGTAAAATATGCCATTAGCTATGTTTTTCACAGATATTCTTAATTTACTGAGAACTTTTGCTACTAATGGGCATGTTTTCCTCAATTACACCTCAATTAAAAAATTGCTTTATTAAAATAATGTTAAGTATTATTTATGCTAATACTTGAACAGAATAATGCTGTCTCAGATCTGCCAGTTTAAGTAAATAGCAAGCTAGAAAGTTTAAAAAGCTTAAGAAAACCTTGGTGAAGGCTAAAAATATTCTCTCTTAAGTAAGTCAGTAGTCATATAATAAGTATACTGAAAGTGTTTGACGATTTCCTTCTTCAGGATTGGGGATCTGTGAAAGGCATTGTTATCTTTCCATTCATAAGCTGTTGTAAATCTTTAAAAGTCAACATCGTTTCCACGTGTGATAAATTTCACCTATAAAATCTGAATGGAGCATTTCAGATTTTAATGAACACCACTGATGTGTTTTAATTACTTTCCCCCAGACTAACCCAGAGTGTTTTTTAACATTTAGTAATTATTTTTCTTATTTGGGATATGAACAGTTTGGATATACTCTATGAAGCATTAAGTAAATAGTGACTGTGGGCTAAATATGAATCAGTGTGTCAAGATTTAATTTTTATTTCTCTTATAGAGATGATGAAACAGGCTAAGGAAAAGTAAGTGACTTTCTCATTGCTAATTCTTTTTATGGCAAGTGTTTTTTTAACACTAGGAATTGCTGAAAGACCCACTGTACATTGGACTGCGGCAGAGGAGAGTGAGAGGCGCTGAATATGACAAGTTTTTGGATGAATTCATGGAGGCAGTTTCTTCCAAGTATGTATAATCTTTATTTTATCTGTATTTGAGTTGAATTTCAAAAGTCCAAAACCAGACTACATAGCTACTAAAATCTCCCAAGTTTGATTCAGTATGGTTTCATAGTTAGGCCTGATATAAATGAAAGAAAACTATCTATTTATCTACCTATCTATCTATCTCCTCTCTTTATATCACTCCTCTATCTCTCTATCTCTCCTCATAACTTTTACTGCCCAAATGGTAGCATTCTCAAAGGAGCCTTGTTCTTAGAAGAATCATTGTTGCTGTTGAAATGCATGATGGTCTCTGGCCATACCGCACCAACGGAACACATAAATCTCTTCTGAAATGCATGCTGATGGGAAATAGGGAACTGGCCAGTGACAGTCAATATAAAAAGGAAGCCTTTTCCTTTTTTTACATTTTTGGCAGTCTGCACTTCTTTCTGGCTGTTGGTAAAATCTGCTCTTCATTCATTTTTTGTGGCTGATATTGGACCCTTTTGTGGTAGGAGAAGGAAGAGGTGGAGGCTGAGCATGAGCTGTACAGCCCCAGAGCCTGAAATAGAGGGAGAACCAGGCTATCGATTACAGTTTATGCATCTCTGCTTAAATATACAGAATTTGATTAAATGTACTACTGTATTTCCATCTAATTTAGTTAGCATTTGATTGTGGGCCCAGTGGTACTTGGTACTTTCCAACGTTTTTCCTTAAAAAGTAAATTCTGTGATAATTTTAGTAATATATTCTGAGGGAATTTTATCATGCCAACTGACAGTCTGTTAGTGTGCAGCCACAAAACCATTATTGTTTAAAAGTACATAATAAGTATTTTGGTGGTTTTACTTTGTTGGTTTGTTTGTAAATGACTTGATCACTGAAATCTTAATATAACTAGAGATGTTCTTCTGTTTCTTATAATTTATTTTAACCAATAGAAGAAAGTACTTTTTTCATGAGTTTGCACAGTATTTAAATACATTGAATTGTTCATTATGGGATTCAATGCAGAGTATACTTTTCAGTCAGTATGGACTACTTTAAAAAGAATGTGTTTTGATTAATTTGTTATTATCTTACCTATACATTAAGCTTTACTTACTCATAGAAATAGTTGAGAAATGCTAGCTTCAGGTCAAAATTATGCGATGCCATTTATTTCTACTGACTATTCACATAAAATTTTAAATGTTTTACCCTAAAATATTATATTAGGTTGTGATTATCAACTTTCTAAATAGTTACAGAACCGAGAGATTGTTTAGGTAGTGCCTTGAGGACACAAAAAGAAAAGGAAATGAAACTTGCAACATATTTTGTGTCACAGTCTGTGAATTTATAATCTACCTAAATAAGACAAATTCGTTGTTTTTACAAGGAATCTATTAAGTAAGTTATAAGCATGAAATGTTGATGAATGGATAAAAACTGCATGGAAACAATGAAGAGCATTCTGGAGAAACCGAGATAAGAACCAAGTTAGAAAGATCTTTTTCAGTGCAGGATCAAGGAAAAAAACACCTTACATTTATAATATTAAATTGGGGGTTTACTTAAGATATATGAAAGGAAATTGGGATTAACAGACTCGACGGTAATTTTTAATGTAGAAAACATCTATAGGCACTCATGCTTGCTCATGTCTGTAATCCTAGGAACTTGGAAACTGAAACAGCAGGATTGCTGTGAATTCCATTCGTCCTGGGCTATATAATAAGACTTTGTTCAAAAATAAAAATGGGGAAAAAGAGAATATATCTGGAAGAAACCAGGAGTTGTACTTCTGCACCTTTCCCAGAGAAAAATTTTGTCCCTTCAGAAGCTTGTATAGAAGTGAATCCAAGCATTACCCAGTTAGGGTAATGAAGACAAGTTCATTTTAAAAGAAAGTGACTTAAATTCATGGTTGGAGTAACTACTGCAGCTAGAGGTTCCAGACGTTACCAGACACAGATGGAGATGGGATGTGTATGGAGTACTTTTGGGACCAAGGCTTTTAGGAGGGGGAAGGAAGAAGGAGGCATGGACAAAGGGAGATGCTGTGCTGCAGCACGGACCCTGCATACCTGGAGTAACAGCATTTGGGACCACCCTATGTGCTACTGACATTGTTAGGAGCCACTAGTGTTTGCCATGTCCCCATCACCAAAATCATTCTGGCGTTTTTAAACTTACTGTGTTGGCAGTGATGGGGTGGGTGAAGTGATGTCAAATCATCTTTCCTTCTCTATGAGAGCTCTTAAACTCTATAGGTCAAGGACTTGTTATGAATATTGTGACATACTTATGAAGTCTGAAACCAGAATATCTCAGCTGAGAAATCACACACAGGATAGATTCGTGGTCTCATTCAAACTTTTATGAACACCTGGTTGGGGCTCTACTTATTACTGACCTTCGTATTGTTTCTAACTAGAGAAGGAATGGGAGCATCTTGCTGCTTTTTCAGTCTCCAGATATCACTGTAGACTCTGGGGCTAAAGTTCTTAAAGGATCTGAGCACTTTCCCCAGTGTAGCTGCCTGATTACGCATTGTAGATCCCTCTGAAGAACTGGGGTAATTATTACCATATATTCTTGCCAAAGTATTGCGAAGTCCTGCCTTCTGGAAACGAGGCCTCTTCATTCTGTGAATTCTTTATAAAAGGTTAGCTCAGGTTTGGAAATTTCACAAGCAATTGCAATTTTATTGCATTAATTACTTTCAACTGTGTGGCCAGTTTTCTTTGAATTCTTTGGTAAACACTAAATGGCAGACTCTAGGAAAGCTGTATCTCTTAGCTCTCATAACTGTGGTTCACACTTACATACACACTGTTGTTGCCCTTCTAAGACAGCTGTACAGGTTGTCACGGAGCCCTATCATCCTTCTTACCGCTTATCAGTAAGCCTAGTTATATATCAACTTTGTCTTCCGTCCATTCTGGCCTTCCGAGAGCCAGGGATAAGCTTTTCAGTAATTTGGGGCTTTTCCCCAGCATATTTTGTGTGGCTTTGGTACATGATATGTTCTTTTTTGTCATTGTTACAGAACATAGTCATCTGGTGGGTTTTTTGTCTGTATATAGTTTGTACATTCCAGAATGTCTTCTCTGAGCCTAGAAACTCCCGCTTCTGTTATCCATGGCAATGTTTCTAGCATCTCAGCCCCATTTGGTTTGAATCATTGGTTTGGGTAGGCATCTAACAATCATTTTAATAGTCAGTTTGTACCATCTTTGGGGATCCTTGCCAGTTAAATTCTGCATCTCAGGAAACTGTCTGAAACTCACTACCTAGCATCAGGGTTCAGTATCTATCTGATCAATCACCCTCAGAATTAAACTCATTCATATTGTACCTGGCTAATACAAACTAGCTAAACCTGTTCCTTTGTGATATAATTGCTCTTTCCCTTTTTGATCCCCAGCATGCCCCATGTGGCTTCTGATGTGATACAATGCTGTTATTGGCCTGAATGAGGGTCTGAAGGAGATTCAGGAATCGATGGGGATTAGAGGAGTATGTACTGTCTCCTGGAGGGAAATGTCTCTATCTTCATCAAATGAGAAGAGAAATGAAGGCTAATTTTGTGAGGTCATAAAATGCTGTTGACTCTAAGGATTCAAGATTTGGGGAGATCAACCAGATATCCCTTCCTTTGTAATAAGAGACCATTCACTCTAAGATTCTGATATAGCAGATATGCCTTGCTTGGGAATCTGGGAGGTTCAGTGATAGGTGAGAACCCTGTTTTTGTCATTAGGGTCTTCTGCTAGGGAACCACAGAATCTGAAAGTCTCTGTATGTACAAGAGAGTTCTTTGGGCTCTTATGTTGACAGTTATTTGCCCTCAAGTCTTGTGTTCTTTTCCTATTATCCTTTTACTGTGATTTCTCCTGAAGTAACATTCAAGCAAACATTCTCTTCTACTGATACACTGAGCAGGTTACCTCAGGAGAGCATTTTAATCCTTGGACCACCAGCTGTTGCTGTGGAGTATTTATTACCAATAACAGGATCCTTATGGCCATCAGTGACTGACCTAGGTCTGTCTTATCATCTGCTTTTCCAAACAAGTCCTGGTACCAGGCGTCATAGACTAGGTTGCCCAAGAGACATATTCTGAAACAAAGCTCAATGTTTAAGGATTTTGTAAGAAGTGCCCTTGGAATTAATTCCCAGGGAAGAAAGACAAAGGACACAGCAATGAGCAGGAGAGGCTGAGCGGTTCTATAGGTATGACACCTCCACTCACTGCCTACAGGGAACTCCAGTGGCTCAATGGCTGCTCTTTGGGCTGCTCTGGCCAATCCTGTAACTTTCTATATCAGTTAATCATTTGATATAGGTGATCATATAGGTGATGCTGGGAAAGAATAGGCTGGACCGTTTGGTGAAGTGTATCTGTGGTGAAGTGGCTCTCTGTGACTAAGGTGATCCCTGGGATAACAGTGGGGAATCTGGGTATCGTTTCATATATCTGGTATGGTGTCTGAATTCAGGAAGTATTAAGTGACCTCAATATCAATTAGCATTTTTAGTAGTGCAGCACATATCTAATCCTTAATACTTGCTTATTCAGGGCTGGAGAGATGGCTCAGTGGTTAGAAGTACTGGCTGCTCTTCCAGAGGTTCAGTTCTACCTGGGTTCAGTTCTCAGCACCCACATTGCAGCTTACAACTATCTGCAACTCCAGTTTCAGGGGATCCAATACCTTCACACAGACATGCACACCTATGCACATAAAGTAAAAATAAATCATTTAAAAATACACTTGCCTGTTCAAGATTTATCTCTTGACCATAGTAATTCTATATCTGTGATTGTGCGTTAAAAAAAATTACACAGAACATAGATTAAAAAAAAAAAACTTTTAACCCCCAGATTGTTCACTGAGCATTTTTGTGGTAGTTTCCGCACTTTCTTCTGTGATCTCACACCTGCCTCACTTCTTACCACATGCTCTTTTGGGCTTTTCTTGGCCTTTCCCCTTTCATCCTTCTGAATCCTCACTATAAATCTCACTTCATCTCTCCTTCTTGATGATCTCATCTCATCCCATCTGAGAGATCTTTTTATTTGTCACTCTTAAGTCTGTATTTCTAGCTTGGATATCTTCTCTCAGCTTTAGAATTGTGTAGCCCTCCTTCTTATTGACATTTCTACTTGAATCTGTAGTAGACCAAGCACGTATAATGTGTCTAACTTTGGACACCAGCTCTTGGACCACTCCTAACCCAGCTCTTGCTGCACCTTTTCCATCTCACTACACGACAATGCATTCTTCCTGTCCCTCAGAGCAAGCATTATCACTCCAGACACAGCCTGACTGCAAAGCCTTTACATGTTCAGTACATCCAGGATTGGACCCTTTCTTCACTGCCTGTTACTTAGTTACTGTTACTTAGTCTCTCCTCTCTGGGTTTCTGTAGTTTCCTGGCTGCTTTCACTGCATCCATACTTGTTGCCCTCACAGAGGCCACAGCAGTTCTATGTTGAGTAGTTTCTTTGCTTAGAACTTGGCAAACCTTCCCACCACATTTCAGAATGTACGAGCAGGAAAGGTCCTGTGCCACCTGGCTTCCTGATGCCTTACTGACTCTGTTACATTTCCCCTGCCTTCTTTAATATGGTTTGCTGTTCTTTTCTAACTGAAGTCGGGTCAAGGCTTGTTGTGCCATTTGCTTGAAATTCTGCTAGTGTCTTGTGTCTCTGCCTGGCTTTGCACTAGATTAGCTGTCTCAACTCTGAAATTTCCGGAGATCTGTTTTGCTCTGTGAAACTTACCTTGGCCAATGTATTTAAAATGTTTCCCTTAACTCATCTCTTCTCTGTACTGATCAATGCCAGATTTGTTTGTATGCAACCCTTTGTGTTCTGTGTAAAGCCATACATCAGTATGCTCCATGAAAACAGAGCGCTCCCTCTTTCCTTCACTGCTATACCCATGGTTTCTTAAATGTCGCCTAGTGTCGTAAGTATTCAGTTTGTGAGATAGATGGTAGAATTTGGTTTATTTTCATGTATATAACTTAAAAGTAAAGGTAGGAATGGAGAAATTCTGACATGTTATAAAACCTTTGATGTAACTTAATTTTAAGTAATAGTGAAATGCTCTCTTACAATCTGTACATCACTGCTAAGACTATATTAAAATTAACACAGATATGAGCTGAGCCCCTCTGTATTTGAGTTGGTTTTGTGACTATACTGCTTATAGTGTCTTTCTCCAGAAAATTGGTTAGAAAAGTGGTGACAGCTTCATCTTCTACAGTGTTCTACATGAGAATTTCTCTGAAGATTATTAATTAAATGAGCAAAAAGAACACTTACCTTTAAAAAAAAAGCCTTAAAGAACTAGCATTGTTTGTTTTTTAGACCAGGTTTAATCTAACCCAGACTGACCTCAAACTCAATCCTCCTGTCTCAACGACCTGACTGTTGGGATTATGATGCACAGCTACTGATTAAAAACATACTCATGATAAAGAACTGTTCATCAAGGATCATATTTTGAAATATTTTCCTCTAAGTGTTTAAATTTGAAGTTACTGGGATGCACTGGAAATGACTACAAAGACACAATATTTAGAAAACGTCCTGCAATCTTTGCTGTCTCGTGGATTTCGCTTAATTTGTCGTATAACGTTTAGGAGAAATAGTCTTTCTCTGAAGCTGTGCCACCTGCACCTGCTGCAAGATGTGATGACGGAGTTTTTATAGGATGCCACTTTCTTTGCTGGGTCACCGTTGATCTACAGCCTTTGCTGTGAGCGCGAAGCATAGGAGACATGGCAGACATCTAATAAGTTGTCCATAGTTCTTAAAGATCACATACCAGGTTTCAGAGGAGCAAGGTACATAGCCTTCGGGTTAGCATGAACCCGTCTCCCAAATGTATTTTTAATTATTATTGTAAGCATCCTCTCTTTTTTCTAAATCCTCCATTTGTAAACTTACGTGTTCTTTACCCTCACACAAGACCGTTATCTTTCCCTACCACCCTGACTCTGCATCAAATCTTCAGGCTCATACAGACAAAGGTTTTAGGGTTTTTTCCCCCCAATATTTAGTGGTGTGTGTGTGTGTGAGTGTGTGTGTGTATGTGTGTGTGTGTGTGTGTGTGAGACAGAGACAGAGACAGAGACAGAGAGACAGATAGAGAAACTCTTAGAACAGGTATGTTAAAATGTGATTTTTTTTTCCCCAGCCTATAGAGTCTGGGTCTCAAGATGTGTGAGAAGAGAAACCTGGGCTCTGAGATCAATGCGTAGGTCTGTCCACTACATTTGTACTCTAAGAAAAATAGTTTGCCTTCTCTGAAGCTTAGTTTCTTGCCCTACAGATTGTGGGAAATTATAATAGTACACCAGAGAGTTGTGATGATTGAGATAACAGTACAGACACAGAGTTACCTTTATTAAGTGCTGTAAATAGCAGCTATGATTGTTATTTCCTTCCTAGGAAGGAAACATTGGCTAAGGCCAATAATTTAGTTTCATTAAGCTGAAAAGTTTAACTTGATGTAGATGGAACATTCAGTGGTTGAAATTATCTAAACTGTAGTGGTGATAAAAATCACTCAGCAGTTGAGACGTCTGGTTGTTGTTGTTTTGTGGCCTCTCCATCACTCACTCTGTGGAACTATGTGCTCACGGCTACAGTAAGGATTTCTGCCTTATGTGAAGATGGATTGGAATTAAACATCCTTCAGTGTTCCAACTCGGGCTGGTGTGGACGTTCTAATTGTACATACGCTTTTGATACTTAGAGCTGGCAGTGTCAGTGTTTGACGCTTTAGTGAGTCAGTTGAAAGTGTTAATTATCACATTATCTAGTTAATCCAGAACAATTCCTATTCAGCATTTAAAAAAATTTTTTGGTATATGTGTCAGCTTTCCATTGCAGCTTGAAGTTTTTCACAGAGCTCAGTCAAATTTGGCAAAACAATTGACTCAAGAGGAAAACTTTCTAAGCTTTGCTTTGCTTTGCAGTTTTTATGCTGTATCTCAGTTCTGTAGTAATCCAGAAAGTTTATAATAGAGATTACTTTCCTTTTTGTAATCAACATTTTTTCCTTTTATTGAAAATATATTTTTTTCTCACATAATACATCCCAAATACAGTTTCCTTCCCTGTACTCCTCCCAGTCCCTCCCACCTCACCTCTCTTCTGGATCCACCCCTTTCTGTCTCATTAGAAAATAAACAGGCTTCTAAAAGGTAATAATAAATCATAATATAATAAGATAAAACAAAACTAATAGGACAAAACAAACAAAGGAAAAGAGCCCAAGAAAAGACACTTGAAAAAGATACAGACACAGAGACCCACTTGTTAGCACACTGAGGAATCCCATAAAAACACTAAACTGGAAGCCATAATACGGACATGTAGGGTAAAAGGAGAGAAAAATATAAATAAAATAAAATGAAATAAAAATAATAGAAATAAAAAATAATGTTAAATTAAAAAAAAAAAGTCCTGACATAACACTATGAGACAAGGAATCTCCAGCGATACCATTGAGTTCATTTTCTCTTGCCATCTGGTGCTGGGCACGCAGCCTGCCCTTAAGAGTTGTTTGTTCCCAGTGAGGCTTCTTGGAATAAACTAGATTTTCATTTGCAAGTGGTTATCAATTGGAGACAGGTTCAAGGTTAGGGGTGGAGCAAGCATCTACTTCTCTTTTCAGCTCTAGGACCCCATCAGGTGCAGACCCATGTAGGCCCTGTACATGCTGCCTTAGTCTCTGTGAGTTCATTTGTGTATCTGTCCTCTTGATTTAGAGGGCCTTGTTTTCTTGGTGTCCTCCGTCCTCTCTGGCTCTTTCCACCTCTTCTTCTGCAGGGTTCTCTGAACCCTGAGGGGAGGGATTTGATGGAGACATCCTATTTAGGCCTGAATGTTCCAAGGTCTCTCATCCTCTGCATATTATCTGACTGTGGGTCTCTGTATTTGTTCCCATCCGCTGCAGAAGGAAGCTTCTCTGATGATGGCTGAACAAGCACTGATCTATGACTATAGCAGGATTTTAATAGGAGTCATTTTATTGCAACTTCTTGTTTGTTTTCAGAACAATAGTATTTGATTTTCCCTAGGTCTCTAGGCTATCTAGTCTCAGGTAATTGGTCTTAATTCAAATCAGATATTGGTTGGTTATTCCCTTGAGCCTTGCACCACCATTGTGCTAGCATATCTTGCAGGAACACCATTGTACATCAAAAGGCTTGTGGATGGGATGGTGTTTCCATTTCTCCTTTGGTAGCATGCAGAGTACCTTCCTGTCCCAAAGGTGCTAGCATGTAGGGGTGGAGGCTCCATGTAGGCATCAGCTTGATTTCTCCACGTTCAGTGAGTTGTATAGGTGTTGTCTTCATATATGTACATATTTTATGAAGCTTCTACTGTATTAGGTTTTCATACTACCTTTCAAATAGCCCTTAGTTTCAGCTGTCTCTCCCATATTCCCTCCCTCATCCTCCTCTTCTTGCCCACTTGAACCTCCCATTCCAGTCCCTCCTCATCCATCCATAACTATCTATTCTATTTCCCTTTCCTAGGAAGATTTTTCTGCCCCACTCCAGTCCCTTACTCTATACATAACCTCTGTGGTTCTGCAAATTGTAGCTTGTCATGTACTTAGCAGCCAACGGCCACATATAAGGGCTTTTCTGGATCGGTGTTTCCCCAGGATGATTTTTTTCTAGTTTCATCTATTTACCTGCAAATTTCATGTTTTTATTTTTTGATGGCTGAATAATATTCCATTGTATAAATGTGCCACATTTTCTTTATCCATTCATCTTTTGAGGGGCATCTAGATTGTTTCCAGTTTCTGGCTATTATGAATAGAGCATCAGTGAACATGGTTAAACATTGAACATGGTCTCTGTGGTAAGATGAAGCATCCTTTGGGTACATGCTGTAGAGTGATAGAACTGGATCTTGTGGCAGATCGAGTCCCATCTTCCAGGAACTGCTGACCTGATTTCCACAGTGGATGCACAAATTTTCAGTTCTACCAGAATGTCTCTGTTCAGTTTTGTTTGGATGACCTTGGTAAGAAGAGGGTAGTGATGTCTCCAATTGTCAGTGTGTAAGAGTCAGTATGTGATTTAAGCTGTGATAGTTTCTTTTATGAACTTGGGTACCCTTGTGTTTGGTGTATAGATGTTAAAAATTGCAGTGTCCTCTTGGTTGATTTTTCCTTTGATGAGTATGTAGTTTCCTTCCCTATTTCTTCTAATTAGTTTTAATTTGAAGTTTAGTTTGTCAGACATTAAAATGGCTACACCAGCTTGCTTCCTAGGTCTTGGAACATCTTTTCCATCCTTTTACCCTGAGGTGATGTCTGTCCTTGGTGTTAAGGTATGTTTCTTGGATGCAGCAGAAGTATGGATCTTGTTTTTACGTCCATTCTGTTAGTCTGTGTCTTTTTACTGGATAATTGAGACCATTGATGTTGAGAGTTATCAATGAGTAGTGTTTATTGATTCCTATTATTTTGCTGTTGTGGTGTGTATGCTTGTGTGTATTTCCTCTCTTTTGATTTGCTGATCTGGGATTATTTATTCCTTGTGTTTCTTGGGCATGGTTAGCCTCTTTAGGTTACAGTTTTCCTTCTGGTGCCTGCTAGAGCTGGGGGCTGGGATGATGGGATCAGTGGGAGGAAGAAGTTTGGAGAGGAAGATCTGTGGGATCTGCTGGAGATTGGGACAGGAGAAGGAGGGGAAGCTGTAGCAGGTGGTCTACTACAAAGCTGGAAATGAGACTGGGGAATTGAGTATGGAGGAGAGGAGGAAGAGGTGATGATCTGCCATTAGCCTACCTAGCCTGTCCAGAATTATATTCCCTGTTCTAGAAATTACTTTTGGAATAATTTTTAAAAACTACTATTTAGTTTTGCGAAGATTAAAAGATCTGAGCTTGCAAAGGTATCTTTGCAATTCTTGATTCTCTGTCACTGATGGTGGGTATACTAACCACTGTACTAACAAGGAGCCCCTCTCTTCTTTACTGATACATCCATTCCAGCACACACCCAAGGAAAGATGCAAATCTACTGTCATAGCATCTTCTGTTGTCGGGCTGAATCTGCCTCTACAGTTCTTCTGTGCTCTCCTCAACCATTCCATAAATGCAACCCAACTCCATGACCACAGCGCAACCTGACATATGTCACCATCTCAGCCACTGTGTCTGTAGTATCATACTAATAAGTATTATTAACTCATCCCATTCTTAGTTGTTTTCCTTTATAGAAATCCCTCTCTGACCTGGCTCATGACCCTAAACTTCCTGTCATGTCACTTTCCATCCTTCTGTGTATCCTTTTACACTGCTCACAATCAACCCATTTCTAGTTGCCAAGGGTACACTGAAGATGACTTGAAATGAATTTTGATGCTGAGAGAGTACTTCTGTTCCCTATGGCTTTACCCATGGTAAAACTAGCAGTCCTTCATAAATTAACAAAAAGTATAAAACTCTTTTTTTTTCAGTAATTTTGGACAGAGATATTATTTCTGACCAAAGGCCAGCCCTATATATGTCCTATACTTAACATATAATCTGATCTGCAAGTATTTTGTCTACTTACAAATAAAGATGAGAAGCAATGAATGATACTAATTTAAAATTTAGTTTTGCTAATTAAATTTTGGGTGGCTCTAAAGTTGTATTCACAGCCAAGCAGTATTTGTAAGCCCATGTTCATATCCAGTGTGCATGGTGCATAGCTACATGCAGGAGGAGAATTAACGTGAGGTTAGTTCATTTTAGTGACATTAGAGATTAAAGTGACGCTAGGGAGTGTGGACTGCGGAGATGCCTGGTGACGGGAACGAGGCAGGTGGATTGAAGGGCCACCTTAAACTGGCGATGGAGCAGTGGGCCAGCCTCAGATGTGGCTTCTCTTTCCTGGTCCATCATTCCTGCTCCCTCCTCATGCATGTGCACTTACTACCAGGCAGAAATCTGTATTTGTTCAGTGTATTTTTTAAAATATTTTTAGTTCACATAAGGTTTCACCAAATCCACACTTTGAGTGGAACGTGATATATAAAATTCTGCCCATAAGAAGGCATGAGCGTGTGATTCCACTTTGAGATCCTGGCCAGATTCAAAGCCACAGAAACAGTGGGAACAGAAAGGTGGTGGCCAAAGGCTAGGGAGAGAAGAGAGAGAACTTGTGGTTGGTGCATGTAAAGCTCCAGTTTTGCGAGATAAAGGCTAGTAGATCTGTTAGACAGCACTAAAAATGTAAGTATCATAGTTGAAAATGGCTTGATGATAAATTTAATATTATATACTTTTTACTGCAATAAGAAATTGTTAGAGCCAGGTGGTGGTGGCACACACCTTTAATTCCAGCACTCGAGAGGCAGGGTAGGCAGATCTCTGTGAGTTCGAGGCCAACCTGGTCTACAGAGTGAGTTCCAGGACAGACAGAGTTACAGCACAGCAACCTTGTCTCGAAAACCAAAAAAAGAAAACAATGAAAAAAAATTGTTAGTCCTAACCTAGAGTGTGCATTTCCTGTCCTGTTGAACATGAAACTCTTTGGATATCTGCATACTTTTTATTTTCCCATCCTCCCCTTTTTCAAGTCCATGCTCATGTTACCTTCTTAGTTAAGCCTTCTCTACAACTTCCTGTTTTAAAATTGCACATCTCATACTATTTCCTTTATATGCTTAGCTTTTCTGTATGTTATGGATTACCCATACCATTCCAATAATTTACTTACTATATTACACCCCAACATAATAAAATCCTGCAAAAGAGTTATGCCTGTCTTACTATTATTGTACCCCCTGAGGTTGTGTCCCAGTAAGCACTTAGAAGTTTTTGTTGATTGTATTGGGCTTATCTCTGGAGTATGTTTAAAACTTTGGTAACCCCCAAACAAATCTAGGTAAACTGTAGGAAAGAAAGGCCAGAAAGTTAATTGGGGAAAGGAAAAGTAAATGCCCTGAATTCATTCTCTCTCATGTCTTAGCCTACCAATGATAACTTTCAATAAAAAATGTTCGGTGGTTACCCTAGGAGTTGGCAATAAATAGCAAATTTACAACATAGCTAATTCAAATCCAAATAACAATTTCCGAATAACAGAGTGGCCCCATAGACAGTCTAGGTGTCCAGTAACAGCACCCTAATTCCTCCGATGTTCCTTATGCTGTTATTTCATGTATCCACAACATACATTGTTACGGTTTGAACAAACTTAACTATTAGGCCAACTGAGGAAAAGAAAAATTTACTTCACCTTTAACTTACTCACTTTTCAATTCTCTTCCTTTCTTTATATGGTTTTAGTATCTTATTCTTCTCCCACCTGTGTATCTTTCCTTCTCTCTGAAAATTTCAATAAATTCCCTCAAGTTTTCTCTGTCTAAGATAGTCTTTATTTATGCTGTGTTTTTGAAGAATAATTGCATTAATTGATATTGTTGTAGTGGATGTTTAACTTTACCATGTAAATATTCCTGTTTATTCTCTTGCTTACATGATTTCAGAAAGGAAATCCAATGTAACTTTTGTCCTTCCTGTGTGGGAAGATGGAGTCCCCGCCACAACTTCTTTCAATATTTACTCGTTGTCTTTAGTCTTTTGCAGTTTGACTTTAATATGCCTTTATATGAATTAATAAGACGTTTTCCTAATTTATGTATGTTTCCTGCACTTGGATCCGTGGATTGGTATCTGTCATTAACTTCAACCACTATTGGCCCCAGAACTCTGTTCCTTCTTTTCTTTTTTGTCTTCCTATGTGCAAATGCCACACTTTTCATAACTGTCCCACAGTTCTTGACTATTCTGTCTTTTTCTTTCTTGCCTTTTTCTCTCTAAGTTCCAATTTTTGGAGCTTCTCCTGGCAATTTTTCAGACTTACTTATTCTTTCCTCTGCTGTGTCTGGTCTACTGATGAGCCCATCAAAGGCAATTTTCGGCACTATGACTTTGATTTCCAGAATTTCCTTTTGAATCTTAGAGTTTCAGTGTCTGCTGATGTTACCCATATGTTACTGCATGGTGTGTAGTTTTTTCAAATTAAGCTCTTTGTGACTAAGTCATAGTCATTTTAAGTTCATGGTCTAATTGTTCCAAAATTGCTGACTATCTAGATGTAGTTCTGCTGTTTTGCTTTGTCTCATATGACTGTATGCCTTGTCTTGTTTCATTCTTCTTTTTTTGCAATTTTGTTGAAAGCTGGACATGCATGGTGTTTGGAGTGACAGGAGCTGAGATACATCTAATCTTGAGCTGACCGTTTTGTTTATTGATTAGGTTATTTACTGTTTCTTCAGTGCCCTTCTTTTAGACTCACTGTCTTTGAATTTTTCTTGATATTTCTTATATAGAGCTTGAGACTTGTAGGTCATTAAGCTATTATCTCCTATTATCCCCCTGTTGAAGTGCTGGGAGGGCTCATGTAGTTTAGTCCTATGATTAGGTCTTTAGTGGACTCAGGCTAGGTATTTTCCTCCCTATGTTGTGAGCTGGAGGAGGCTACAGTTGAGTATTTCTCTTCCTGAGATTGTTTAGGTTTTGATAAAGCCTCCTCCAATAAATTTACTGTTTACTCCAGTAAATAGTCTTGGATGAAATAGAAGTCTCCTGAGGGAAGTCCTTTAGAAAACAATACTGTAGTGTTTATCAAAATGATTACTTTCTGCTCCCTCTGCTGGAGGTACCAGAGGACTTTTTTTTTTTTTTTTCTCAGATCTTCACAGTAAATACCTAATTTGTGAAGCTGTGGGTGAAGGGAAGTCATGCCCTCAACCCCGATCCCAGCGGTTTCTAACTATCTTCTGCAGTTCATTAAGAGTCAGAAATGCTCCCATCATTTGGCCCCAGCAGCAGGGCTCTGCTCCTGGGCTTTCTTCTGTACTTACCTTTGCTTCCAATTTAGACAACATGGTGGGTCATGAGTTTAGGAAGAGTTGTTGATCTTGAGTGTTTGGGGTTTCCTGTATTGTTGTGGCATTCAAATCTACTGGGAAAGACCTAAGAATTAGACTTAATTCAAGTCTGCATTAAATGAATTTATTCTTACTCTAGCAGAAGGACAGCAGTCTTAGAGCCAGACAGCATGCCTTACAGAAGAGGGCTAAGGGAGGGTTTTTAAAGGTGTACATCAAAGGTGTATATTACAACAGCCATAAGCAAGTTTTACAGAAGCAGAAAAGCAAACTATTAAATACCTCACAGCAGGAACATCATTATCCTATTCTTATCTCACTTGCAGGTCACTAGGATTTCACAGGCATCCCAGGGCAAAGTTCAACAACCCTTAAGGGATGCCTGGTTCCATGTTAAGTTTTTTAGACATCACAAGAGATCCCTGTAAATTATTACACAGGTCTGCACACACAATGACTGGAATAGAGCAGTTCATTTCTGGGCAGGCAATAACACAGTGCCATCAAGTTAGGGCTGGCTGTCATGTTCCCCCAATATGGTGATGGGAGAGGTGATTTTCAAGGATTTTGCCTGTCAGAACTGGCAGGCCTGGCCCTAGATTCACAAGTCTGGAATTCAAGAAGATTCAGAAGTCTGCTGGTGTCCCGAGTTGAATCTTGCCCTTGTTCCGAGCTTTAGTTTCATGATCCAGACTATGCCTTGCCTTGTTGTGTCCTATATGAATCCTTTCTTGTGTTGTGTTAGACCATGTGATGCTCCGACTGTTCTGCTGTAAACCCAGCTGAGCCTCTGATCTTCATTGTCATTACCCATGTACCTACTCCATGAGCTGAAGACTTAGCATGGGCGTATGGGTGGTGTTTTTCAGGAGTGGCTTCTTTAATCATGGAATTATTGGTCAGTTCTGATTAAATAGGAGGCTGAAGCTAGGATGAGTAAGAAATTGATGCTCAGATTCAGGAGACAGAAACGTCCTTATAGTGTACAGAATAATATATATATATATATATATATATATATATATATATATATATATATATATATATATATAAATATATATAAAACCATATTGTAGCCAGATACGAAAATAGAAGCAGAGTGTTACAAAAAGGTAATCTAATGTATATCTAGGTGGCTGGGCTTCTTTTAACTATTTAATTCACAATATATCTTGACAGTTTTATCTTAAATGATGAGTGTAGCATATTTTGTTGTGAATGAGTATTGTCTTATATATCCATCCGATTAGGTATCTGACCTTTTAGCCTCACAGAAAGAAGACACCGGGTTTCTGGCAAAGTGGTAGTAAAAATGAAGGTTTAATTTCCTTGTTAGCCCATTTGTTTTATTTAGTAGAAGGCAATTGTAATTGATTCTTCTAGGTTCCGTTACCTTTATTATAAACTGCTGAACAATTTAGAACTTTGACCCTATTTTAAGAGTTACATGGGTGGGGTCTTTTCAGTCTTTTCAACTCTTGAGCCTTGAAAGATACCTTCTAAATAAGAGTGAGACATTGCACATGTTATTTCTCCCCCTCTCAGGGATTCCTGGTTTAGATTTGCATGTTAAGAGTCCTGAGGACTCAAATGCTGAGTGGGGAATTGTGGTTTGTTTTGCTTAGAGTTTCAAATACCATTTGGTCAGTATTGCCTGTTTTTGCAGAATCCCACTTAATGTACTATAGTTCTGGGGACCCACTTCCTCGGGTGTTTCTAATCATTGAAGGATAGAACGATCACTTCAACCAGGAGACAATAATAGACTAGAATTTGCTTTTCCTAATGTCAACCTTTTGCTTATTTCAAAAAGATTTTACAGAAAAGAAGGTTCTTGAAATATAGATCTTTTATTTAATCGGAAAGCTGAGGGCTGATGTGCTCTTGAGTGTTAGCTAGCTGACAACTATGAGAAGGAATGAAGGGTGGTGATCAGAACACATAGTAAGTAAAAGCAGATGAGCTCAAATGAGGAATGTGCTTTAAAACAGACAGTTTCTGTGCTTCTGAGTTGATGTGTGGTGGCAGTTCTCTTGGGACCTGGAAGACAGGATGGGGTTTAGGGTTTTTTCCTTCCCACCACTTGTTACAGACTATGAAATCTTTATGTGTGCTGAACTACATGAGACATTTGCCTAAAGCCTACAGAGAATGTTTCTCAAGTGTTACAGTTAATATTCTTTAATGTACGTATAGAGTTCTGTGCATACAATATTATAAACAAAAAACCCGAGAAAACACAAATCATAGAGACACAGGATTTTAGAATACATGCTGATCATGCTGAAAAGTAATCACAGTTTATTATTACTGGGTATTTTATTTGGGATCATATTGCCTTTTCCCGTGTTCCTAGATAACACTTCTTGGGACGCATGCTTTTCTAGAAGGAAATGACCAGCAAACATGACAGGTCATTCAAACACAGTTTCACACATCACCACAGTTAATTGCAACTCTCGTGATAAATAATATCATACTGGTCAAGCAATAACTAATATTTATGTGCCAGAGGTGTTCAAATCTCCCAAACCTATGATGCAGTATTAATAATAATTTCAGTTTATAGATGAAACTGAAGGATAGGGAAACGACATAACTTACCCAGTGTTGTGAAGCAGTGAGAAGCAGAGCTGGGTACCAACCTGACTATATGATGGGTCACATTTAAAAATAAAAATCTTATATGGAAATTTCCTTAGAGGGTTCCCCCGCAATGACACACCTCTACTTTAGCCCCAGCTCCTAGATCCTACTCAATTCACAAGTGCTACCAGACAGGGACCGGGCCTTCCATTCATGAACCATTAGGTGATACATAAGGTGGAAATGATAGCTCTGGCCTTGTTTGTTCTTAACATCTTCATCTCTAGACCAGCGATAGTGTACTGCTTAGATGCTCCCTCACGGCTGGATCATCTGGCTGCCCTCGCTCTGCAACAACTCTGAACTCACACATCCTTTCTTCTCATAACAGTTTATTTTGCTTCCATATCTCTAAGGGTGTTTAAAAACAGCACATTCAAAGCTGAGTTCATGAACTTCCTTACCATACCTGCTTTTCTACCTGAGGCTTTGCTTTGTGTGTGTGTGTGTGTGTGTGTGTGTGTGTGTAGCATGTGGAAACTAGAGGTCAGCCTCACATATCATTTCTCAGGAGCCATCCATCTTGTTTCTGAGACAATGTCTCTTGGTGATTAGGTCTCACTAGTTAGGTTTAGCTCGCTGATGTGGAAGTCCCAGGTGTCCACATGTGTCTGACTCCATTGCTGGGATTACAAACACTTACTGTCAGTCCTGGATTTTTTTAAAGGTAGGTTGTGAAGGTCAGTCTTAGGTTATGCTCGCAAGCTCTTTACCAATTGATCTGTCTTCCCAGCAGACTGCCTATCTTTTTACATACCTGCTTCCTGTCTTTTGCCTTCACCTACCACACTGCAGGGCCAGAACTTTGGAATTCATTCTTGATTTCTTCTTCCTCATTGTCTACCTCTTCTCACCTAATATTGTCCATCCTGTCTTCTAAAGATTTCTCAGATCCATCTATTACTTTCTGTCTATATTCTCATTTCCTAATGGAAGCTTGGAATTCTGCAGCCACTTCCCAAGTCAACTCCCCGTATCTACTCTTGCCAGTCTCCAATACATGTATACCCTGATTATGATGCTATAATATAGATGCCAATTGGTCATGTCACATTTCTGCTCTATTCCTTCCTTCTTTTGGGGATCAAGTATGAACCTCTTTAACACAAAGTAAAGGTACAATGTAGTCTAATCCAGTTTAACTCTGTATTCTTAATTCTTACTTTGTTTTCTTCCAAATTATATTCTGCTAGTCATCTTTAATTTAACTTGCCTTTCCATAGTGTACCATAGATTTAGTTAATTCTAGGCATTGAACATATTTGCTCTGCCTCCAGAATTCTCCCTTTTTTTTTTTTTACCAAGCCCCACCCCCCTTTCTCTTAGGCATCTGCAGCCTTTTGGGAGCCTTCTCAATGCACCTGTTGGGCCCAGTGCCTCCAGAGCCCTGCATTTCCTCAGCCTGCACTTCCTCACACTTCACATTGGAATTCATGTGCTCTAAGAGGGAGCAATGAGCATGTGGTAGCTGTAGTGGACATTTGACAAATGATGAACATGGAAAGAAAGAAAGGCAAGGGTTCTTTCAGGGAATAACAGGAAATAGTTAGATGAGGTCTTACAATAAATAAGGCCTACTTTAAGTAACATGGCTAAGATTTAATGTGCCATGTTTTCAGTGGAAAGGAAAACAATTCATTGCATTCCATTAATGAACCCTTAAGGGGAGATACATCCAGTGAGTGGAAGGTGAGTGCAGGGACAGAATGGATAGTTGCAATTTAATCTTTGTGTCTATGGTCACACAAAAAAGTCAAGAAGTATCCATATAATATAGTTCAAAGAGTGGTAAGAAAAGTCCCAGGAATGTTGAGAAACAATACCAATGTAAGGTAGCTGTAACTCTAGGCATTTGTAGTGGATTTGCTATGAAGTTAGCAGGGCTCTGTTCTTACATACTGGGGTGTATTGAATGTGAAGGGTGCATGGCTAGAGAGAACTCGAGTCAGTTTAAGACCACCTGTGCTAGCATTCAAGACTACTCATATTCTGAGATTTCACTTTATTCCATTTTACTTACTTGTATTTCTGTATTTGGGGAGGAGTGCACATGTGGCACATCTTATGTGTGAAGGTCAGAGGACATCTTGCAAATATTGGTCCTTTTCATACCAGGCTCTGGGGATTGGACTCAAGTTACCAGGCTTGGTGGCGAGTGCCTTTATCTGCTGAGCCATGCCACCAGACCTGCTATTATCTGAAGTTTTACAAGCACTGTTCATCTCCTGGAGTTCTTCAAAGTGATTGTTAGCATCTCCTAGTACAGACCCTGGGACTCCCTGATTTATTCTTCCTTCACTTCTTACTGGCCTCCTCCCCAGAGCCAAACTTAAGTCTCCATTATTTAATGCTTATAATAATTATTAATCTTCCTTAAAGCCTTTACTGGGCTCACTGTGTGCCACTGATTTTTACTTGATTCGGATTTTTGTGGTTCTAGGGAGTGAACTCAAGACCCTGTGTATACTAAGGAAGCCCTCTACACTGAGTTACATCTCAGCCCTGTTGATTACTTTTAATCTAAACCTCCTTTAAGACTTTTTGCTTGTATTCTTTGTCTTCCCAATAAATCTGTTCCCCAGAGAGCATTTTAAGGGCAAATCATTTGGAATAAATGCCCCTTGAGGAACTCATCTGTTTTGAAGTACTATAGGTCTTTGACAATGTGTGCTGCTATACATATAACACATCCTATAACATGATTTTACCTGACTTACAGGAAAACCCAAGCATTCATGGTCAAGTTGGTTACATGCTCCCTCCATATATATATATATATGTGTGTGTGTGTGTGTGTGTGTGTGTTTGTGTTTCATTGAGACAGGGTTTCTCTATGTAGCTCTGAATGCTCTAGAACTCACTCTGTAGACCAGGCTGGCCTCAAACTCACAGAGATCAACCTGCCTCTGCCTCCTGAGTACTGGGATTAAAGGCATACACTACCACCACCCAGTCAGAACTCTCAATATTTTGAAATCAACGAAAGACTACTGTTTTCACCAATATCTAACTATGCATACCTAGTCCTGAGATGCCTGGTGTGTTGAATGTGCACAAGTGCCATCTTGCTAGTTTGATGATAAACTTTTAACACCTGAGTTCAGAGGTGTGTTGGGGATGCAGTCCAGTGTCAGGGTGCTCGCTTAGCCCATGCAAGTTCTCATGGCCTGCGGTCAGCTTATACCTTACCACTCCTGGCACTATGAGCTCACTAAATGCCCAGTCCTTAGTCATGAGGAACTGCTGTTTCTTCATCTGTAAAATGCACAATGACAGTGCCTTCCTTGCTGAATTGCTGAGAGAATTAAATTAGATGATCCTTCGAAAATGTGGACCATACTGTCTGGCGCTTAGTCAGTCTGGTTAGAACGATTAGTCACTGCAGTAAGGTGGTTTCCAGACTTAACATGGCCACAGAGAACACTAACTCCAGAATTCTTTAATGTCAATTTTAGGGTGTTTTTGTTAGCTTTTAAAACTATTTATACCTGCTATTTTATGCCAAATTTTGATTATAAAATAGTAGGTTCTTTTCACAGCTATGTAGGGGCGAACTAGCTAACTCTTGAGAGTTCCATCACTTCTGACTTAACAGTGATGAGACTGCTTTAAGCTAGAACAAAGTATCCCTCCCATGACTTTCCTTTTATTACATGGTACAAGATGCACACAATACAAGACGAATTCAGAAAGCCTCTTTGTAAACCCCTAGGAGTGAAATCAGAGCTAACTACCAGGTAGGAAAAGTCACAAAATTAAAACGAGTGTGTGGCATTCTCCAGAGGATGATTCTAAAATGGGCGTATGAAAATGATAAGGTGCCCTGTGCACCGATTTACTACCTAGAACCATTCCCAGATTCTACTGCGGAAACACTGTAGATTTATAGCTTCACGACACTATGTCCTGAACACTGAAGGCAAACCACACTGGAGGAACTTCATTTCAACCACAGAGAAATTGCAACAAGCCCCAAACCACCAAACCAAGTAAGTAGTAGATCCGGGAATAGAATTGAGAAGCTCTGATGCCTCCTCACAGACCACAGGCTTCTTCTGGACATAATGACATAGCATCTGGTGCTGTTGGTCCCTCAGAATATGACACGCCAGGAGCAAGCCATATGAGGCCACTGTCCAACGGCACACAGTTTTTGGATTCTGAAGGCTCCTTAGAAACCAAAGAATTGGAAAGTTGCCATCAGAAACATTGGATGGTTGCTGACTGATATTTGTGTTTGGGGTACTTAGTTGCTGCCACAAAGTTTACTTCTCTGCTAACATTATTTTCAGATTTATAACTATGGAAATGCTTCTTTTCAATTCTTTAACATTTTTACAATTTTGTGGAGCATTTCCTTGGAATATGGAAAATGGCACCAGATGTATGAGTACAATTGTTTTGTTCATGGCTTAGCCCCATTGTCCCAATATTCCCCCAGCCCTTCCCTTCTTTTGGCCCTCAGTAGGTTCAACAGGATCAGAGCAGTTGCTCTAAAAGTTTGTCTGCTTTTGAAGACCTGTCAGCTTCACTCTATCAGTCTAGAATTACTTCTGTCATTCTATGCTACCTGACAAAATTGGCTTGTATTTATCTATATCTCACCATTTTATTAAGTTATAAAAGAGCTTTTATTACTTGGATTGTTTTGTGAAAAGCACCCTTTGAAGTTCCTTTAGTAGCTTCATCTAAGTGTCTAGTTTTAGCTTAATTCCTGAAGAGTAATTTTCAAACTGTACTGTATAGGATGGCACTGGTTTTCTCTTAGTTCTTGAGGACATTATCTCACCTTTAATAGTTTCTTTTGTTACCATAAATATTTTTAAAATCCTTGACTCTGGAGTACTTATTGCTTGCCAGTGCACAGAACACACCACTTCAGACAACCCACACACAAATCTGTGACAAGATGTGGACAGTATTCACATCTTTCTTGATAGGAAAGTGCAGGCACAGAAAGTTGAATATGTGTAGTATATGAGGATGCCACAATTTCAAGCTCTAACGTGGAGCTTGAAGCTCTGACTCCATAGACCATGGCTCAGAAACACTCTAGCAACTAAATTTAAAACAAGATCGAAGGGGTAACTAGCTATATTAATATTAAAGTTATTTGAGAACAATATTGGTGAAAGCGAGAAGGCAGTTTCAGGGCTACACACATTAGCAGACTAACCATTTCTATCCAGTTGTCATTGTTATGCCTTGTCCTCACGTTACTTGTGTCCATGCCTGTAAGATGAAAATAATGAGGGCAGTCCAAAGTGTGGTTGTGAAAAGTAATTGTGTGCCTTACAGCTTATAAAGTGGCAAACATTTGTAAAACAGAAAACCAGAAGCAGACTCTCCTCTGTATCAAACATGGTGCATGAGGTGAAGGGGGAGGACAGAGTACTACATAAATGGTACTAGTACAGCTGGACAAACAATGTAGAAAATAGATGCCTTCATCATTAAAAATGTATGTCCCAGTAGTAAAACTAATAAGACTTTGAAGTTAACCATTTCCTAAATCCATGATGCTATTTAGAAGAAAATTAGGATTTTGTAAATTAATGCGTGTGCAACAGCTGTCAAAAACATCATGTAATCTGACTACATAAAACCCTGAAATTTCTGTATCAAAATCAACAGGAAACACAATTCTAATTTCATTTCTGTTGCTGTGATAAAAAAAAAATACTCTTGACTAAAATGAACATGGAAGAGGAAAGGGTTTATTTGTCTCACAGTTCCAGGTCACTGTCCATTATTGAGAGGGAGTCAGGGCTAGAATTCAAGGCAGACCTACTTGATATTCCACACAGCATTATCTCTGACCAAGGAACTCACTTCTCAGCCAAAGACAGAGAGAAGGAACCACTGAGGATGCTGGCTCACAGAGCGGCTTTCGTACACAGTTCATACCAGCTGTCTAGAGTTACTACTGCCCACAGCGAGCTGCACTGTTTGACATCAACTAACAGTCAAGACAGTCCCCACAGACATCCCCGTAGGCCACTAATCAGGCAGTTCCCCAATTGAGATTCTTCTCTCAGATGGTCTTAGACTGGGTCAAATTGACTATTCAAACTCTCTAGGATAAACACCATCTAAGGGATTAATGGGACGGTATAGTAGATTAGGAGAGTCATTTGCAGTGTCTATAATAAAAGGTACTATCCTTAAAATATAAAGGCTTCTTATTAAAATCATAATTGAAACATCAAACCAAAGGACATACAGTTTTCCAGAAAGAATTAAAAATGACCAATATATAGAAAGATATGAAGGAACGGAAAACAATGTTAAGTTTCACTAGTAATTGAAAATAAGTCAACTTTCATTTCCTACCACAGCAGCCATCAAAGAGTAGCAAGCAAGTCTTTATGCCATCCCATGGGCAGAGTCTCAACAGGGCCACAGGTGACCAAGACCCTGGGCAGGTTAGGTACAGCCATTGTGGTGGGCACCTCACCAAACATGACAGGTTAGTGTAGGATGAGATCTAAGCAGTGAGGCACACCAGGGAACTCCCCAAGCTCTCCAAAGGCGGTCGTGAATTCATCAGTACATGGATAAGGACCTACATCCTCCCAGGAGGCATCGCGAGGAGCCCAGTGCTATCCTGGCTTCATTGAGGAAAGTCCATCTCAGAAGGACTGAGTCCCTCTCTCCTCTGTACATAACAAAAACTTTGTAGAGGAAGGGAGGGAGGAAAGATTGGTTCAATCCCAATTTCACGAGCGAACATTATAGTAGAGGTAAATCATTAAGGGCAAATGGATGATGATAGTACATAAGTAAATATAGTGGGTGAAAACAATGGAATAATGGACCTGCAGAGGCCTTCGTTATGGTGGCAGGGAAAGGTGGAGCAAGAGAGCTCTGATGGACTTCAGCTCCATTGTGATGTTGGGGAGTAGGACAGTTTGCAGCTGTCCTCATGGCTGGCAGAAGTGAGGAATGAGGACAGGGTTTAGTACTCTGTATCGAGAACTTTAACACTGGAGAAGAAGAGTTAGAGCTTTGACTTTGTTATCATGTGAGGTGGTTTTAAAATCACCGAGTAAATCCAAAGAATTGTTTCAGACAGGGATGCGCCACTGGAGAAGGAGTCATTAAAGCTGTTATATAGCAATGTAAATCTGATGGAGTAAGGTCCAGAGAGAATAGACATAAAGAAGGAAAGCTATTGCGCTGTACCTAGTGAGGTTGTGGAAGCTGTCTTAGCCAGATGTTTGTGTCCCTCCAAAATCCATAAACTAGAGCTAAACCCTAATGTGAAGCTCTGAAGACTAGGGGCCTTTCGAGGGCCAGGCATTATGACTGGGAGTAGTGTCCATATGAAAGAGGCTAAAGGTGCTGGGAAGTGGTGGTACACACCTTTAATCCCAGCATTCAGGAGGCAGAGTTCAAGGCCAACCTGCTCTACAGAGCAGCCAGGGCTACATAGAGAGATCCTGTCTCAAAACAAAACAAAACAAAACACAAAACCAAAAACAGAGGCTAAAGGGAAGGGATGTGCTTATCATCTCTGCCGTGCAAGCACACATAAAAGAGATACTGTCTATTAGGAGACGGTCCTTCCTGAACAGTGTCTGTGGCTACCTTGACCTTGGACTTGAGCCTCCAGAACTGTAGGTTGTAGATTGCTCTGTTTATACGTGACCCAGGGCAAGGTATTTTTCTTTAACTGCATGGAGTGACTAAGAATAAGACTTTTGGGTTTATATTAATGTCCACACAAACATGGAAACAAATACTCAGCCCTTTGGTGAACCTGGCCAAGCCTTACAGCTGGATTTATCTGCCAAGGGAAAAAGCAATGAGACCAGGGAGCCCAGAGAGTTGAGATAATGGCCTTTGGCATGGATGGATGAAGTGGAGTTAGGAGGATCCGGAGGAGGGTCAGGCCTCACATACTCTGCACTACAGCCCATTAATGAGCTATTTTCCTGACAGGGTTTTTTTTTTATTTTATTTCTACCTTTTATTTACTTTGCTTCTACTTTGCTTTGATTTATAAACATCTCAGCTTTCAAAATACTACCCAATTAAAGCTTCATTAATTTGTCAGTTGGCTTCTAAGTGTAGCTGGAAGCACTATTTTCTGAATAACTGTAATCCTTTGTTTATACATAGCTTTTATATTACATTTTGCATACCTTTCATTTAACTCAGAAGACTTTTGTTTTTACTGAGTTTTAAATTCCTTGAAGATACAGATCATATTTTGGACTGAGTTTTTGTCATTTGGTATTATTCCGCAGTACCAACCCACTCCCTTTTTTGTGGTAAGCATGCTGTAAGTCCTTGCTGATAATGTGTTACACATTTATGCTAAGCGTCTAGATAGGACTTTTAAGAGAAATTGATGTGCCATTTCTATGGGCTAGTTTTAAATGTCTACTTACAATGCTATCTTATTAACTTGTAAAATGCATATTTTTGTCCCATAGATATGGCATGAATTGCCTTATTCAGTTTGAAGATTTTGCCAACCTGAATGCATTTCGTCTCCTGAACAAGTATCGAAACAAGTATTGCACATTTAACGATGATATTCAAGGTAATCATATTTCACCTTGTGTGGGTCAAGAATAATGTCTGATAGACTGCAATCAGACAAGAGAGCAAGGCAGTGATCTGGGTGAGCAAAGGCCGGAAAGGACACAGGAAGATGTCTAGAAAGATCACGTCACAAACTGACAGAGACATGTGAGACACACAGGAGCTCGGCTTGCAGTTGTAGGTTGTTTGAGGATCTTGTCCCACCCCTCCATACACATCAGAAAAGGAGGAACAAGGTTGAAACCTGCATTTACACCCCAGATGATTGTTAAAACACCAAAAATAAAACTGGGAGACTCTGAGGTTGCAGGTGATTGAAACATTATCACAGTAATCCAACAGGGTAGATTTGTGGGGTGGAGCATTGTGAGAGGGAGAGGACTGAGCTGAGGAGGCTCATGTTAGGGAGGTGACAGGTTAGAGACAATGCATTTTACTCAAATTGGAAACTCCCATGTTTCCACAACTCTGGGAGGTCAGTAACTTTCAAAGCTAATTTTCTGTTTCTAAAATATTGTAATTTCCAAAAAGCTGTCATAGATGGTGAGAAAATTAATGCTTTAAGTCTCATCTGCGTTAAACAAATAATTTCTCCCTTGAGATATAAATTCTGTTAGTAATACAAACAAGAAAGCTGAAATAAACATCATTTTATTATTTTAATGATATTATAGAATTATGTACCTATGTGTGTATATCTATATATATCTATATATATATCTATATATATCTATCTCTCTCTCTCTCTCTCTATATATATATATATATATATATATATATATATATATATACACACACACACAGAAACCTAACAAACAGATGAAAAATAAAATCTCAAATTAGTTCACAGCTTTTCATAAAAACCCAATAGATATTAAGTACCTGTTAAAAACCAGGATTTATGTTGGTTGATTTTATTAAGAATTTCTGGTTTTCTTTCACATTTGAAAAAGTACCCTAGAATGTACATGAGCTCTCAGAAATCTGATAAAATCTCCAGCTATTATGACTTAATAAAGAAGGAAATATGTGAAAATAGACTGCACATTGTTTAAGGACATAAATGTATATACTTTTTAACCACAGTTTCTAAGTCTCACTCTGGGAAGTGCTACCTGTGCTTTCTGAGACAGGCTCTTACTCTGTAGCCCAGGTGGGACTCAAACTCACAGCATCTTGATGGCTGAGATTACATGAGCCACCGTGGCTGGCATATGAACAGCCTGCTGCATTCTAGTTGGTATTTTTGGCTGTGGACCTTTGTCTAAGCTGTGTGTGATTTTCTGTTCAAGCTCTTATTTTCCGTCCCTCTGTGTCCTTCCTCCTTCAACGTTCGGCTTTGTATGAAAGTCTTAGGAACTATTTCATTATGGGTAAGCACAAGGACAAACAAGTAGAGACTGTAACTTAGTTCTAGCACTGTGACGACCACCGGTGACTTCCATCTCAGTGTTGTGGATGTTTTGTCTTAATGTCTTTCCAGCATCCAGCCCTGTCACTCATCCTTCTCTGAACCACTCTCCTCTCTTGGCCCCCTGTCACCGCACTTGCTGATTTCTTCCTACTTCTTGGCTGTTCACCTCTTCCCTCTGATTAGCACATGACAGAGCACTTCAGACCTTTCCTTTTTACTTTAGTATTATCTTCTTAGGTCATATTCCATATTGCAACATTTATCTCACAGGCTTATTTCTGCATTTAAGATTTCTTTGAACTCCGAGATGCCATGCTCATCTGTTTATTAACAGCTCTTGTCGGATATCTCAGAGTTACCTCATTCTGAAATCATCCCAAAGCAACCCATTTCGTTCCCCAAAGGATCTCCTCCCTTGGTCTCCTTCTCAATGAGTCTCAGCCAGGTGCTTCCCATTACTAAGTCCCCTGATGTCATATCATAAAAATTGGTGTCTTCCATTCAGTCATCTGTTGCTGATGTTTCCCAAGAAGCCTGTCCTCGTTGGAATAGAGTATTTAGAGGATTTCAGAAGGAAATCCAGAATTTCCAGGCGTTAATAAGTATGCATGTGAGCTATAGATGGAAGTCTGGTTTTAATGTGTCACAGCCCTAACCCTATGGTGCCCTGTACAATGAATGATAGAGTGGCTTTAATGTGCACTTTGCAGTGCAGGTTAACATCTGTAAGTCACTCATCACTTCATTTTGAGGTGGTCTCTATAGCAGCCTCCAGTGAACTGTTGAACGTGTCCATTCCTTTCAAGGGCTGGGATGTATATCAGTGGTAAACACTCGTCTAGCACATACAGTGCCCTAGGTTTATCCCCAGCACTTCAAAAGCAACATAACGGCAAGCCCATGTGTCCTATAGAATTTTACATCTTTGTATTTTGTGGTTCTTATGGAAGTGTGTAGAAAGATACTCAGGTCAGTGTTACATGATTGGGAACCATTATGCAGAATCAATGGGAATCAGAGTTAAGTTTAAGAAGGCTAAATCACCAAACAACAAAGGAATTAGGGTGACGATTTCCATCTTTCAGGACCAGTAATTTAAAGGTTAGGGTCTGGGGCACACCAGAAGTAAAGGCTAGAAATCAAGGGAGCTGTCTAGTCAAGGTTGGGAGAAGTGTGAGGCATGTTAAAGATGTGGAGAGTTCTCCAGTGGTCTGCCACCATGGAGGCAGTGAAACTGCTGCACGTCACCCAGCTGCCTGTACACACAGTGCTCGCTTACTTCCTCACAGGATTTCAGAGTAATGCTACCCTCAGAAAGGAAAATACAGGTTTGAGAAAAGTACGTGTAATCCCATAGTAGGGAAAGCCTCTGGAAGTCCTTGAGTTTTGACTAGAAATGATCAAGCCACCCTGAGCATTTCTCCACTCCAGAGTTAGGTCCCAGTCACAGGTTTTCTCCACATATTTCTCTTTTATCTGTGAAACCTTATGCTTTTCTCATTATGCCCATGGATGCTGTCAATGCAAATAATTATGTAACTATTTCAGCCCTGCAATGCAGATAAGTGCCTTTGCATCATGTCCTTGAAAGTACTTTTTTCCTTCTTCTCTTGAACAGATGTGTTATTTTAAGATACTATTTTATGAAGAGCATTTGATAAAACAAAAACATAGCTAACTATACTACTGATATAAAATAATCTTAAATGGCATGGTTTGCTTTAAAGTCATTTTATGCTTTAGGCCATCTCCCTCCCCAGGGAGTCTCCTGTTCTGTCTTCATAGCTTTTCTCTTACTCTGCTGGGATTCTGGTCGCCTGTTACTGCCTGATAGCACTTGCTTTCTTTAAATTCTTTGAGTTAAGGAGAAGATTGCATGTGTGTGGTCCTCCATATTGAGTAAATTAATTGCGCTTAATTTTTTTCAGTACAGCATCCTTCCCTCCCCACCACTATGCCTGGTGCTTTCCAGTCCATAGCTCTGATTGTTTTTAAACCTTCTTTCTATTGCTTTAGTGAGGTTTGTAGGGGGAAAGGAATACTAGTTGTGTGCACATTCTCCTGTTTCCCACAGGGAGTCATGTCTGCCTTTGTGTTCGTATAGCTTCTGCTGCTCTGTGTCCTCCCACCGAAGACTGTGGGCATCTCCCATGCCCTGCACTGCTGTGCTCAGGCGGCATGTTCTCTAACCTCGAGCTCAACCTGTATAAATCCGCCTGCTTCCTCAACACTTCTAGTGGCATGTGATACATTAATGGTGCATGAGGATTATAGTTATTTGATTACAAATTGATGTTATTAGTCATATAAAGTAATTTTTAGTTCTAATTAGGTTTAACAAATTACTGCACCAGTGTATCACTAGAGGTCTGATTTTCTTGTTGTCATTGTTGTTTTGAGACAGGCTAGACTTGAACTTTTGATCTTCCAGCCATAAACTTAAGATTATCATTCCAGCAGTTGAGGTCATTCTTTGGTAAAAGATCAAAGAGATTTATAGCCACAGCAAAAGCACAGCAAGACTTTTAACTTCTGTGCATGTTAAAAGCATTACTGGGATTGGGTAGTCTTTCTCCACAGCATTTAGTAGCAGAAGCATTTTGAATTTCATATTTTTCCTCATTTTTGAATATGTATTTGTGTGTATATATAATGAGATATTTTGAAGTTGGGATCAAAATCTAAACACAAAGTTCATTTGTGTACAGGGTACACCATATACATATAGGTCACAAGTGATGTCACACGGCATTTCAGCACTTGCGTTCTGGCTACAACTCCTCATGTAAGATCAGGTGTGAGGTATCTGCTGCCATTTCAGGGTTCAAAACGCTTCAGAGTTTGGGGGCTGGAGAGATGGCTCAGTAGATAAGAACATCACTGTTCTTACATAGGACCAGAGTTCAAATCCCTACACCCATGTTGGACACTGTAGGGAATCCAGTGCCTCCTTTTGGCCTCTGTAGGCACCTGCACACAGATGTATACACACATACAAGTACACATTAATAACAATTACAAAATACTTTTTAAAATTTTGAGAAATTTTGAGAAACTGAAAGTTTTATGAAGTTTAGAGAACTTTCTAAAATTTTAGGAAAGATTTCATTTCTTTAGTATTTTTTCAAGTGTTAAGTCATCTTTAACACCAGCAATCTTAAGGACAGGCCTTCCTTCTGATTGATTTATTAAGCTGAATTTTACTATAAAAATTTAAACAATTATGTAATTTATTTTACAAAAATTTAAAAAATTTAAATTTTCTGCACTTTGCTTTCTACAAATATCTTTAAAGTAGTTGCAGGCTGTGTACAAGAATCATGTCCACATTAAGATTTTGGTAGTGCTAACCTATCTTCCTGATCTTACCAACTGCTACAAAGAAGAGACTTAGACAGCCCACTGTGTCACTAGGAAATGCTGTGGGTATAGTGACTTGGTCTCCAGTGCAGTGAGAGGAGACTCATTCTGCCCTAGTCATGGTAATATGTCTGCAGTAACGCATTTTGAAAGTTAGTAGAAAGAGCTAGCATCACCCACTACAGTGACACATTATAATTAGACAATAGCAAAGTCTCTATGTCTGTCTCCAAGTGTCCAGTTCTGTGAAAACAACAGACTAACACCGCCAAGGTAGTGACGCTGGTAATGTTCCAACATTGACTCCTCAGCGAGTTAAGTCTTGTGACATTAGGACAGTCAGATATCTTGCGATCATATGAACCCAGAGTTGGACGTGAGCTTACAAGTCCTCACATCTAACGTTTGGATTGATTTTCATCAGAAGAACCCAAGAGGGAGACAACCTAAGATGCAGCTTGTGAGTAATTACTCAACACAGTAACTGGATGTCTGTTCTACTCTGATTTCACGTGTTAATAGTTCTTGTGAGTGAATCTTGGTGTATGGGACAGACATCGTGGCATATTTCCTATATAAATCAACAGTTTTACACAGACTTTCTTTTTTGTGGTTTTGGGGATTTAACTCAGGCCTTATGTGCACTACACAAACGTTCTACACTGAGTCACGTTGTCAGTTCCTTAGACTTTCATTTTAAATTATGTACAAAACAATGGGTTTGCGCAATATGACTTAGCCACAGTTCATAAACATTGCAGTGGTCTTAACTTGCATCTGTTCCAATCTAATTTTTACTCCCCCCCAAAAAAAGGGTATTTAAAGTTTGGCTAGACTTTTCCTGCTCTCCTGGGTGATCTAGAAGCAATAGAACGTTACCTTGAAGGTGTAAAATGTCCATGTAGCTGGAAGGCATTGCAGGAAACTACAGTTATATTTCAGGAGGAACCATGAAGAGATTGAGCTGTGTAATCATGTTCAGAGCAAGAGCACTGTGTGACCCGTGCACATGGTGAAGTCATGTGATTAGAGTGGGTGCCATTGCTATACCTGCAGGGTGATAGGAACAACCTTAGTCTACTGTACATTTATGTGGTTAGCACTCGAGGGTCTAATAAGAATTATATGTACCACTTGTTTCAGGAACAGCCTCTGTCGCAGTTGCGGGTCTCCTTGCAGCTCTTCGAATAACCAAGAACAAGCTCGCTGATCACACAGTGCTGTTCCAGGGAGCTGGAGAGGTACCTGACTTGTGTACTGCTTACTGCGTCTTAACTAACGTGCAGCTAGCTTTAGCTCAATACTTACTGAAGGTCTTATGTGCTCGCCTAGCGTTATATTACAACTGTAGAAGTTTTAAGACACCTTTCATTAGGAGACTTTGGAAATGTTAAAACATTTTAACAGTTTTAAATTTACGAGATTACCAAATGTTACCCTTGACTTTGTTATGTACGTCTAAGGCTTGATGCAGATAGGAAAGTTACCAAGATGGGTTCTATATGACAGCCTCAGTGTTGTATTTAAGTTCGGATACTGTTCCCCACTGTCACAGTCAGATGTGTTCACAGTCACACACACAGTCCAGCCTGTACATACATAACTATAAATTTTTTTGAGAAAAATCATTTTGAATTAAGATATATAGTACATCAGAGCTATTCAACACTATAGCAAGACATTTGAAATCATTGGAAGAAAATTGCATATGGTCAATTACATAGTTTCCTGAAATCATTATTAATACTCATTTATAAGAAGAAAGCTAATTCATCTCCCAAACAGAATAAAATGTTAATTTTCTTTTGAGAAAACTTTCAAATCTCTCTAGAGTTTCAGAACTTAACAATGAGAAAATACTATGGCTGGATAGTCCTTTTAAGAAAAATTTAAACTCAATATCCTTAAACAAAACAAGATGTTACATGGGTAGGAATGTGTACATACTGTGTTTTCCTTTTGCTTGTTTTGAAATTAAACATGAGCAAGAACTAACGTGAGTATGTGGAAGGATTAAGAACACGAGCCACAGATTCACTTTCAAATTGAGATTAAAATCCAACCCACCTAACAGCCCTGATCTCAATTTACAGACGATCTCTTGCTACCTTTATTCTGGCAAGCCCTTCTGTGTTTCCAGAAGTTCCTGGTGAACAACACAGATCAGTTCTTGATTCTCAGCAAGCAAAGTGATATTTATGGTTGGATGACTCAGAGGCCCTGGGTTGTCCCTGAAAAAGGAGGTCTGTGACATGTAACAGATATAACAAACTTCATCAAATTCCAAATAATATGGTTTCTTTAATACCGGGAGAAATTTGGCAGCACTTTCTTTGCCTAAATTAAGACAGCAAATAAACAATGGATAACACATGTTTCCCTTCAGTTTTATGCTTTTGTCTAATTGGTCAAGTTCCTATCAAATGAACAGGCTTCTTTATTCAAGGTCAGTTGGAGGAGTGCGATCCTGACTGACTATGGTATGGTGAGTCAGGCTGACGAGTTGATTGTGTTAAATTTAGTATTTCTTTGTTGTGGCAATCTCGAATGTATTACTAGGATCAGTTATACTGACAGTTAGGGGTGTCACTGGTGTGTATCTGTGCTGACAGCAAACTGCATCATAGTGATTGTGTTGTAATTAAGAGGGGTCAACAGTTGCCATTTTGTACCCCCAAATGTGACAAAAATGCTTAGCTCCCAGTGCAAATTAATGACTAAAGCTCTGAAACTAAGTAGACAGTGCTGTTTTGCCCTTGATAAGATGTGTGGAACAAGTTCTGAAATCTTTATTTTCATACCTTCCTTTCAGGCTGCCTTGGGAATTGCTCATCTGATTGTTATGGCCATGGAGAAAGAAGGTTTATCAAAGGAGAACGCTATAAAAAATATATGGTTGGTTGACTCAAAAGGATTAGTAGTTAAGGTAAGAAAAGAACCCCTGTATGTGCATGGCCTGATGACAATTACAAAGACTGCCCATTGTTCTCATTGCCCCTTTAGATGTCGTGTTAAAAAGTTAGCCTTTCCGGGCTGGGGAGATCAGACAGTAATGTGCAAGACTGTGCAAGCACAGGAACCTGAGTTCAATCCCCAAAACCTTAATTTCAAAAAGCCATGCGCAGTGACACAAGCTTGTAATCCCAGTGCTGAGGAGACTGAGACAGGGGGATGCCTGGGGCTTGTGGGCCAGCTGGTACAACCTACTTGGTAAGTTCAGTGAGAGTCACTGTTGAAAACAAAGAAATTGTAGGCAGCAAGTAAAGAACTATGCCTGAAGTTGTCCTTTATCCTCCACATATACCCTCACATATGTGCACCTACATACCCAAGACATATGCATGCATACATACACAACACACACACAGCGAGATACACACACACACAACACACACACACACGAATGGTCTTGCTATTAGACATATTGCTATGCTCCTAATGGAAGAAGACTGTCTTAGGATAGCTTTGAAGGAGGGGAATGAAAGAGATACCAACTGACCTGCTACTTGTCTCAGTTCTTGAAGGCTTGGAAGAGAAAGACTTTAGCTCCAGTTTCCCTCTTTAGTGACAGAGGGCCTCCTTTATGCAGTTTTGTGAAAACCTAGTAGGGACAGGTAACCTGGCTGCAGTATTACTTCTGCCACCTGGAGTGTCACCTACTCTTTTAAAAACTGCTGTAAAATACACATAGACCCATTTTATGTGAGGATTGACCCATGATAAGCTGTGTCTTCTGCAACACCACATGAAAATGATCTGAATGTGATTTCAGGAAAGTTGTCCTGTATGTATCCAGAGCTTTTGAACGTTTACACTGCTGAGCCAATAGTTTCCATTCTTGGAAATCCTTCCCATATGTATGTTTACATTGTTTTAGATGTGAGGATATTATTAAGACAGGATTTACAATAGTGATGTTTTATCCTACATTAATTTTAATGGTGATTTGTTATACTTCCAAAATATAATTGTCAAGTAGATTGCAGAATACAGATAGAATGTATGATAAATGTTTAAAACTGTTTTCAAAGATCAGCAAATGACATATTAAATAATTTAGCATGTCAGATAAAAAAGAAAATTCATATTTTATTTAGCACTTGATTTAAATATATGTCTGAAAGATACAGAAGACAAATGTTAACTGCATTAGACTTTACATTATTATTATGATAGTTGTTATTTTATGATGTTGGGGTCCAAACCCAGGGCTTTGCACATCCTAGGCAAATGCTACACCACTGAACTATACCCCTTGCTCCTAAAACTTACTTTGTTTGTAGAGCCTTTTGTATAGTCCAAGTTCTTAGCAGTTGTAATTCTTAAAAGCTAGAAAAATATCTAAAATTGACACACATTGATACATTTTGCCATAAAGGAAGAGAAAGTATATGTATAGCTATCAATTTATAGATGTTAAATATAGCTTTGGATTTAGAAATAGGGTCTCACTCTGTAGTGTTGGATGGCCTGGACCTCGGTAAGTAGACCAGGCTGGCCTTGAACTCACATAGATCTGCCTGCTTCTGACTTCTGAGTGCTGGACTTAAAGGTATATGCCACCAATCCTGATAATCAGCAAGTGTAGCTTTCTTTCCCTCCCTCCCTCATTCCCTCCCTCACTCCCTTCCTTTTTTTCAAGATAGGATTTTTATATTGTAACTCTGGCTGTCCTGGAACTCACTCTGTAGGCCAGGCTGGCCTCAAACTCGCAGAGATCTGCCTGCCTCTGCCTCCTGAGTGCTGGGATTAAAGGCATGCACCACCACTGCCCAGTTTAATGCAGCTTTCTTGACTTAAAAGATTTGTTGCTTTTACGAATCAGAATGACTATAAACATATATTGTTGTTGAGAAATAATGTTCAATGAATTAAAGTTCCCACCAATCAGGCACTGTTCTGGATTCTAGTAAGTACATAATAAGGCTTTCAGGATGCTCACAGCATGAGGGGGAAACGTCAAGACAGTTACAGAATGATAGGAAAGTGCTGTTACAGAAGAGTTGTTATGGTGTCGTTGTGCATAGGGGAGATATTCCTCACTGCCATGGAGAGGAGGGAAGGGAGACTGAGGCATACCCTAAAGCACAGATGTTTCTAAGACTAAGTCAGAAGGAAGAGTTCAGAGTTACTGTGTGGTATCCACAGAGATCTGAAATTCCCCATACATGAAACTGAAAAAGAAGCATGGTGACACAGCACAGAGCCTGACAGAAGCTAATGGTCTTGTCTCCCCTCTGGATCTTCACAATCCCACACATAACTCATATACACCTGATAGTCGTTTGCTGAGTGAATGAATGCATGGCTCTTTGGTGGAAGTCCCAGCCTGTGCTAAAGATCATATTCTGCTGTAGAAGATGGAGAATTAGAACGGAAGAGAAACACGTGACAGGTGACATGGAAAACACATGACAGGTGTTATGGGAGACACATGGCATGTGAGTCCTGAAGAGGAGAAACTGAAGAGAGCAGGAGGCCTTGCCTTTTCAGTTATCCTGACTGTATTGGGAGGGTGGGTTGAAAGGGGGTACAGTGGGAAAAAGAAACTAGGTTCAAAGCTTTTGCATCCAGAGATCTGGGTGAAAGAAGCTCCATCCCATAGATGTTTAGAAGGAAAGGCTGCTGTACTGAGAGCTTAGGAATGGGAAGGAGCCATAGGGTGGAAAAGGGAATCCAGCTGGACTCCCAAGATGTCTATGTATAAAGAGAATAAAGAGAAGCTAGTTTGAGGGGGAAACAATGAGCTGTGTTGGTATAAAGCAAGCTCAGGATGCCCATGGAGACTGCAGTGGAACCATCCCCTCACTGGTTAGAGATCCAGGACTGATGTCTAGGATAAGATCTGAGAGAGGAATGCAGGGACCATTGACCTAAATGGTAGATGACACACACACACACACACACACACACACACACAAAACCTACATATGACATGTCCCAGGAATGTAAGACGTTCAAGAACCACATAGTGGGAGTTCATGATGGTGGCTTCCTGTGACCTTTTAATGTGAAACACACACAGCCATGCATAGCTGTTCACATAATCGTAACATAGGTCTACTGGATTGCATGTTTCCTTGGATTGCAGTACTCAGAATGACTACCATTGTTGGCTAGACCTAGCCAGCAACTTTTACTTCATGTCCTTCACCTGCCAAAGTGAAAAGGTATACAGGGTACTTGCCAAGATGAAGTTATGATTTAAAAGGCTACTTTACACTCACTAGCCTGTACACTGTTTAAAATAGAAGATGTATATATAAGTTTCAATTAATCAGTGCTTCATGGTATTAAACAGCTCAAAATCTTGTATTGATTTTTTGTTGGGAAACTAATAAATTGTAGACAAACTGGAAAATTAGCATAGTCTTGCTTTCAAATTTACACTATTCTTTTGTGTGCTGCTTTTCATCTTTAGTTAGTCCTTACATGTCTTCTGAGAGTCAGTAACAATTTTATTAGCTTATAATGGGCTTGCTCATAATATATTAAAGGAATCATAAAATTTAAAGTAGAACCCTTTCTTGGGGGAAACTCCTTCACGAAACTTTAAAGACTTTAAAAAAAAAAACCCAAAGCTAAAAAGTAAGATGTGGCAGCATAGTTTTGGAGTGTTACCACCATTAGACTAACTAGTTTTTGTTGTAGCACGTTTTCTATTACATTTTCAGTGTCATGACTGCAGCCCTTCCTACCATTTACCTTTAGCCATATGTGCAACAGGCAATTGTGTTACAGATCGTCAGTAATACATAATACAATATCAGACCTCATAGAGTTGGGAACAATTATTTAGTTACTGATGGTCCTCAAATACCTTTAGTATTTTATAGTAGGAAATGATTGATGTCCATTTAGACACCTAAATTAATACTAAAAGTATAAATAAGCCCCGTACTGATTAAAAATACATATAAAAAAATCATCCCAGATGAAAATGAGAGAGAACAATGTGAGGGACAGGACTGCCAGCTGATCAGTCTCCTGCAGTGATGCACGCCGAGCTTGCCAGAGAGGACAGGAGGCCACAGCAGAGACCGGGCCATACTCAGCCTGTTGCTTAAGAGGCTTTCACTAATGAGCCAATTCAGTGCTTAGACCAGCAATTCTCTCAACCTATGGGGCATAACTCCTTTGGGGGTCAAATGACCCTTTCACAGGGGTCGCATAAGACCATCCTGTGTGTCAGGTACTTACATATGACTCACAACAGTAGCACAATTACAGTTAGGAAGTAGCAACAAAATAATTTTACAGTCGGGGGTCACCACACATGAGGAGCTATATTAAAGGTTCGCAGACTTAGGACTAACCACTGGTTTAGACAGAACACTAAACCTTGCATTGTGGTATAATTCATATTCTTGTAACGGAGGCTTGTAACAGAAGGTAATGTTGACTTCAGCTTATCTTCTTCTATTCTGAGTAATTTGTTTCACTGTGTTTTTTGGTTTACAATTAAATACTTAGCTCATGTAGAAAAAGATAGTGAACAAAGATATGTTATGCGCTATAACGGTAGTTGGGATAATAGTATTTTCTTTTTGCAAATAAATGTTTATGGCTTGAAACTCCAGGCGATGTGAAATTTTTCTTTCCCCCATTGTTTGGTCAAAATCTGAGAGTGGTGCTGCACTACACTTTACACATGCTCTGAGTTAAAAACAAAATTACCTGCTCCAAGATTTTGTAGCATGGAAATAAGTCTCCAGTTTGATTACTTTCTTCCTTTCCAATTTAAATAGATGACCTATGCATTTGTATATATTAAAGAAAACAGCAGTCTTTTATGATATGCATGTGTTTTTTAACAGAGAATAATGACTATTGATATTTAACATGCAGAATTATTATTGGTGGGATTATTATAATAACTATATAAAAATTATTATTGTATACTTATTATTATTATTCACTTCCTACCATCTTAAATATTTAGTGCATGTTTACTCTTGGGAGGGAGGGAGGAAGGAGGGGGACACAGGGATGGAGGGAGGAAAGGCAGGAGGCAGGCTACCAAATTTGGGGTTTCTGAGTAAGCAAGTACCCACAAACACTTTGCTATAAGAAGACAGAAAGGAAGGGTTCCTGAAAGGGGACAGTGGGGTTGTGGTATGAAAGTAGGGCAAACCCAGTGGTAGTGGCGGTGGTGGTGGCAGCTCAGGCCTTTAATCCCAGCACTCAGGAGGTAGAGGCAGGCAGATCTCTGTGAGTTCAAGGCGAGCCTGGTCTACAGAGTGAGTTCCAGGACAGCAAGAATTACAACAGAGAAACCCTGTCTCAAAAAAACAAAAAGTAGAGGCAGGGTGGCATGAAGCATTGTATGCGCATGTGTATGTATGTGTTTGCACATGTGCATGCGTGTGTGAGTGTGTTTTTTCAAGCATATGAAAGCAACCAGCAACAGAGTAAAAGATCAGAAACCCCTCCTACCAAATGCTGACATGTAACATGTGCAGAAAAAAATGCCTGCCATAATACAAATAGCTCAATCTACTTGACAAAGACACAGGCACCCATTGGGCACATGCAAAGAATACATACATACATACACACATACAATACTATATATGTGTGTATGTGTATGTATGTGTGTATATGTGTGTGTATGTATGTATGTTTACTGCCCAGCTCTCCAGCCTAATTCTGGGAAGTATCTTTTTCTTTTTAATCAGCTATCGTATTTCTGCCAGATCTATGTGTCTTTGGTCCAATTCCTGGACCCAGTACCTGGAAACTTACCTGGAGCCCCCCAGACCCTACTGTCTTCTTATAGCAAAGAAAGAAAAAGGAATAGAGACTATTTCCATATGCAGCTGAAGCAGTTGGCATAGGAATATGTCCAAATCAGGTTTTTTTGGGGGGAAAGCAGGAGTGGGAGGAAGATGAACCACAGCTTTAGAAAAATAAAAGTAGAAAGTTACGGCAGCAGCTGCAGAATCAGCAGAGGTAGAAAAGGCTGCCCCATTCCAGTCATTTCTTTAAACTTCATCATCAGATCAACTATGAAAATGGCATGGAAAATACTTACCAGACTCTTTTTTTGTCTCGGTTCTGCTTGTGTCCAGTCAAGCCCTTCAGCACTGCTAATGTTACTGTTCCATGATTCCTGGCTGTCTTTCAGTGTTCAGTCAGCGTTTGTAAGTCACACCAGGAAAAGATCCAAGGGGACCGGCTGTGGGAAATTTATGCTTCTTACTAGTTGAAGTATATTCTGCCAAGTTCAGGCTTCTGTGGCCAAGACCTGCCAGTGGTTACTGTGATTAATAAAGTAAGATGTCTGCAATAAAACACACATCTTTCCATTTTCATGGAGATAAGCGACAAATTTATTTAAAATTATATACCAGAGCAGTTCGGAGATGTTCAGAATAGTGCTTGTGACTCCTCGTGATTTGCTTCGCATTTTAGGGAATTTAGAGGGTCTAAGTACATTAAATGTTTTTCATTAATCTCGTGTTGTTTTCACAACAATATTATCAGAAATCTGTGATTACAAACTTATGTGTTCATTTCCCATTGTCTGAATGAATCATTTTCCAGTTTTCTGAAAACATATGCCCTTGAAAAGTGTATCTGGTAGGGTTATGATAGATCGTTTAGAACAGTGATTCTCAAAACCAGGCCATTTCTCATCACCTGGGATGGAAGCTGAGGCAGGAACAGAGAGAGAGGGAGAATCTTGGGGACAGCAGAGAGAGGAGCCCCTTACCCAGGCATCCAGCTGAAGCTTCTCCTGGTGGAGACTCAAGAATGCTAGCAGAATGAACAACTGCTTCTGGCCGTGTCCTGATTTTAAACTGTAGTTTTCTAGGAATCTTACAAGAAACCCTATTTAAGGAAAAAGACATATGCTAAACTCTCATGCAATCCAGATTAACATTCTGTCCAAGGCAACCCTGGAATCACTCTAAAATCTCACTTTTCAAAGGAGAAAGAAAAATGAAAAATGTTAACTCCAAAGCCCCCCCAAAGATATGCTTAATTTTAATACAATTGTGACTCTGTCCTAAGGAGCTCATACTTACACTTGGGCGTATGATTTCTCTTAGAGAAGCCTACACCGTGCTCTCAGGTATGTCTTTATTTTCTGAGCCCCTCTCTTTCTTCCAACACTTACGCACGTTTATAGGATATCTGTAATAAAATCTCCAACTATGGGCCAATGATATAGCTCAGCAGGTAATGTCACCTGCAATGCAAGCCTAGGGACCCAAGTTCAGACCCCAGAATCCATGTAACAGTGGGAGGAGAGAACCAACTCTCACAAGTTGTGCTTTGGCCTTCACATGTGCACTGTAGCAAGCACAGGTATACCCCTAACACATAACAACAATAATAGTTATTATTATTATTTTAAAAATTAAATCTCCAACTTTGCTTCAGATTGACTAGGTCTGAAATTCTCTTCTGTATCAAAGCCATGAACCCTGGTTTGGTCCAAGTTGAAGTTCCTAAAAGACGAAAGGAACTGACCAGCTGCTGAGAGTCACAGTGTCTCTGTTCCCTCACCACTTTCAAACCTTTTTGAAAAATACACATAAAGCGTCACTCAGGAATTGAGTTTGAATTGAATTTGCCCTGGAAGCCGAGCTGAAGAGTCCGTTTTTCCTTAGGTTACTGGTGTTCACTCGGCTTTGGACAGCTCAGATGTAGTTCACATGTTTGGCCATCTTCAGCAATCCAGCCAGCTTATAGGTGGGAAAAGCAAGATGTGGAGACCATCGAAGGACTCCAAAGGCCTGCAGTTGGTGAGGGCCGGTGGGCCCAAGCCTCAACTCCATCTTTATTCTGAGCCGAAAGGTCTTCTGTATCTAATTACAGAGCTTTTCTCCATTTTTCTAAAGACTGTAAAAGGTTTCAAAAGTAATACGAATTTACTGTTTATCAAAAGGCATGTTCCTCCTTGTTAAAGTCCCTAGACAAAAATTGTCACAAACTTTTGACATACTGACTACAGTTTATAAAGATGAGAACAACACTCCAAAATACAATGAAATATTTCTTTATTTTACCATCTTGTGTAATCTGGTACACGCACTGCATTAAGAAGATAGGGATTAGGTTAGATTTACATTATTTTCAGTTTATTCACTATGATATCCTGAGTTTCTTTTTGCAAGTTTCTGCTCTACGTTTAGTTTAACCCACCTCTTCTTTTACATGGTGTTTTTTAGCAGTAACACAATTATACTTGTTTGAATATGGTTATCTAAGCTACTGGTAAAAATCACCTCTAAGAACTTGTATAAATTTTATTTTCACATATATATGATTACTTTTTGGTTTGAGATCAAAAGAAAAGGAATCTATTTCTATTTTTACCTAGTTCATGGGCAAATGTTTTACCTAAAACTCTATACCTGAAGCAGTTTGAGTGCTTTTTCTGTGGTACTGCCTGTCAGTAGTTGAGCTAGCTGTCCACTGGATACATCAAGAGAGCATTGAGCTCATCAACGCTGGCTTCCTGTGCTTTTGACTGAGGACAGTTTTAAGTCCTGTGGTAAAAGATGGATGAAGTCATCTTGGTGATCCTCTGAGTGGGCTCCTTGTTGACTGTAGGGAATAAACATTGGCCCATGAGAACAGATTAAAACCATAAGGTTCCTAGCTGGGAAAGGAAAAGATGTTGTACTAAATAATCTGTTCTCATGTCCACAAAATATCTAAGGTCATGGTACAGTATTTAACAAGAAAGGAAATTGCACAATGAATTTGAGAATAAAAAAAGCATTATATAAATAAAGTAACATGGTGGAGTTTACATTATTGCAAATCTTTAAAAATTATATAGACACAGTTTGGTTCTTGTTCACATCAGGGTATCGCTGTGTAGCACAGGCTAGCCTCCTACTAGTCCTGCCTTATTCTGTTGCATGCAGGGGTTGCAGGCATGCTCTAGCATGCTAAGCCAGGCATTTTCTTGGTTGTAGTAGTTTGATTCTGGGCTCTCCTGGAAGATAAGTGCTTGTCAGGACAGTCTTCTTGATACTGTTTTCAGATATCCAAAACAAAGCCATTTTTAAATTAAACACCATGCACCAGGAGACCCCCAGGGTGGTGGTGGAGATGGCAAGGGGACCACCTGACAGTGTAGATAGAAACAGAGCATTCTCTGGGTGTACCCCAATCTGTTGCTGGGAGCAAGATGCTTCACAGCTGTTTCTGCCGGCCACTGAGGGGGCAGGAATTCTGTGCCTCTTTGCTTTTTAGGGACACAACTTAGAAATTGAGCACCATTGGAGGTCATGTCACTCCAAGCTGTAAAGAAACTAGTAAATGCAGCCTTTACCTGGTAGTCATGTTACTGACTAAAACAGGTAAATGCTATCATTAAAAATTAGAAAATAGAAATAAGTAAACAGTGAAAAAACATGGTGGGGGAGAATGACTGTTGATAGACAATTAGAATTCTCTACCACCTCATGGAAAAGTTTGCAGTGTTTGGACATAAAAGAATGCAAGGGTGGGTTGAAGCATGGGGTGCAGCATTTGCCCAGCATATTAAGGCCCTGGGATCCACCCTCAGTTCAGCAGTAAATAAGTAAATATGTAATAGATCAATAAATATATGAGTTGGACATCTAAACACTTTACTAAATCTCTTAGTAGTTCCATTTTTTTTAAAGATTTGGAAAGTCATACAAAAGTGCTGATGGGCAGACAGTTCATTATTCATTGCTCTTCAAGTGGTAGCCATATTGTCAGCACCCTTCAAGACTAACACTCCATTGAGATGGCTAGAGCTCGTTGGAATCTGTTTCTCTCTATTGGAGAAGGTAGTGCAGGGCTGGAGAGATGGCTCAGTGGTTGAGAGCACTGACTACTCTTCTAGAGGTTCTGAGTTCAGTTCCCAACAGCCATGTGGCTGACAGCCATCTGTAATGGGGTCTGCTGACCTCTTCTGGCATACAGGTATGCATGCAGATAGAGCACTCATATATAAATAAATATTAGAGGGGGGCAGAGGGAGAGAGAGAAGGTAGTGCAGTCAGACAGATTGCTAAAGAGCAAATCCTTGAGATGTAGGCTCACACTGAGCTTTGGAGAACAGTTTTTGTGATGCAGATTTGCTTTAGTTAAGGCTGCTGTTCCCATTGTCACTGATGTGGAATCAGTTTCACCCACAAACCTGAGAACTGTCCCACACAGTAGTTGCCGCCTGTTGCTTCGCACCCATTGGTCTCCCAGGCTCTGAAGGCTGCTGTGTCCACCTAAGCCAGAATACTATGACCACACGAGACTGCCACTTATTATCTCCATTCCTCATTTTCTTTCAGTTTGCAGTGAGGGTGCATCCGTTTAGTGACTGTTCTGTTCAGTGCAGAAACTCTGGACAAAGAGAGCCAAAGAAAGTGGTGGACATAGCTTAGGCTTTTGACATGGAGCATAGAAGTCATGCTAGAAGCAGTGTGGAGTTCTGTAGCTTTCGTCTCTGAGGGCCTCATAAGCATAGGCTGGTTCTTGCTTTTATAACTGCAACTAAGTGATAGTGAGCCAAAATTGTATTGTGTTTTGTTTAGAATGCTTGCAGCTGAGAGTTACTGTTCCCAGGAAATATGCATTCCCAAGCCAGAAATTTATTTGGTATCTCTACTTGAAATTTGAGTCTTAGACTCAAACGAACCATGAATTTTAGCTCAGACTACTTCCAGAAATTGTTTGAGAATGGTTTAGATACTAAAAACCTGTAACTGTCAAATTATTCCAAACTTTTTTCCATGACCAGAATTGGTTTTCTCTTTCTAATAAGTCAAGATATTTGCCAATTACCAATAAAGGAACTGAGAGGCAGATAGATTAGATTGCAAAACCATTCATTTTATTAAAACATTCAAGAAGAGGAGCCATCAACTCCTAAAGTCATTAGAAGTAATGTTAGGTTAACCAAATGGCAACATGTAGAGTCAGTTTGAAAGCTGCTCTAGTGTTGCAGCCTAGTGATGTGTTGTTTCCCATAACCACATCTTGGTGACACACAGGAACGGTTTCTTTTGATTTATCGTTGAGTCAAAGTGGGCAGCACTGTTGTTTGCTGTGTGGCGCTAAGCTTCCTTTAGGTTGGGTCCACGTCTGCCCCATGCTGCTCCCATGTGGGTGGCCCGGCAGCAGACTATAGCAATGACACAGGTGTAAGGAGACAGGTGGAAACACCAGTTCTTCTTAAGACTGAGGCTGGAATTATCATGCCAGCTGCATTTTAGTGACCAGGGCAAGACAGTCCAAAAGATAGTTCAAAGACTGCGGGAGGAAGGGACAGACACTTCCAACTGGATGGTTCCACTCAGGATATTTGAGCATTCTGGTGCAGAACAGCATCCCAACCATTCTGTTTTCCCCTGCTAGTGCAGTGCTTAACACTGTACTTCTTATAAGGTAGACTTTGTGCTCAGATCCTGAGCACATTTAATGCAAGCAGGCATAAGCTATGATGTTCCACAGTTAGGTGTAATATGTGCATTTTTTACTTAGAATATTTTTAACTGGGGGTGGGTTCATTGAGCTGTAAACTAGTGATGTGCTCAAAAGCATCTATACTGTCTGCCTTTTTGTGGACGGACCTGCGGAGCTACATAGCAGAGCGCACAGATGCAGGAAGGGAGGGGAGGATGGGGAGTTGGAAACAGTTGGATTTATTGCATCTCTCATTTGAGAGAAATTCTTTGATATATCGAATGCCTATTTTTTCCTGTTTTTGACTCAAACCTTATCATTAGGCTCACTCATTCTTTCCATGCCAGTGTACTGTGTAACGTTTGTGATGGAGCTATGCAAATGAAATACATTCCCTGTCGTGAAGTTAAGACAAGAGCACAGGGTTAGGGTGCCCCTCTGGACCCCGAATTTTATGAGAACTGTAAAAATTTCAATATTGTCATAGTTTTTTAAAAATTATTAAACAGCAGTTAAAAGTCTTGCTGCAAACACAAAAGAGATGTTTGAAACTAGTCCATATGTACTTGCTATTTATCAGTTTAAAATTAATTTATGGGGGCTGGAGGCAAACTCAGCAGTGCTGCTAAAATTATCTTGCTTTACTGGAAAGAAGGAGAGGGCAGTCTGTACATGGATAGGAATAACGATTTGGGATCCTTTGGCAGTTATAGCTTTTAGTATCTTAAACCATGTCCTCCCATGGGTTCAATCTACAGGACCAAAGAAGTTTTTTATCAACTAAGTTCTTTGGGACTTAGAATTAATTACAAAACATAGCAACCACATAGGAGTTTTAGTGAACAATTTAGTATCCTGATAAAAGTAGAAATTAGAATAATTTTTCAAGCAAACATGATGATTAAGAACATGAGCTAAAAACCAGCTTGGTATTGCTAGCGTTCTCTGCCGTGTGGTTGTGAAATGGAAGCTTCAGGTCTGATCATAAAGGAATGAAGTAGGTTGGTTTTCACGGTGTCTCAGACGTAGTGTATGGTGATACATAGAGCAGGAAGGAGGGGAAAACCTCTTGGAATACAGCAGTGACCAGTGGTACACTCTTTTTTTGGGAAGCCACCCGATTGAGTGTCATTTATAATGCAAAGCAGTGGTCAGTGGTACACAAATAACTATTTGTAGCAGACGAGGATAAAATGTTCCAGAATTATAAAGAGTTGGAGTTACAGTCCTTTTTTTTTCACGGAGTTTCTTTTTTGTTGTTGTTTTTTTAATCATCACGGTTCTGGTGGTGGACCAAGTACTTCCCGTGTTCGCATCATTTATTTCTTTAACCTCAGTGGCCTCATGAGGTCTAAGTTCCTGATTTACTAGTTTACAGAGAAGGAAATAAGCACAAAGGTTCACATGTTTTAGATTTTTCCAGGATTCTGCATACAGCTTTTAAAAGCAAATAAAGTTGGGCTGGAGAGATGGCTAAGTGGTTGCCACACAATCATGAGGACTTGAGTTCAACCCCCCCACCAAGCCCACAAAAAGCACATAGCTGTAATTCCAGCAACTTTGGAAGCTTGCAGCTCAGCTAGCCGAGTTTGTACACAGTGGTGAAGAGGGACTCTGTTTCAAACAGAGTAGAAGGTGAAGACAAGCATCCGAGGTTGTCTCTGATCTCCCCATTCACTCTATGTCTGAACTCATACATATGACCATATACACCACACACACACACACACACACACACACACCTTAAAGCAAGGAGACTATCCTAGATTCAGGCTGCACAGTCTGTATCCAGTCTGACATGCAGCGTTTAGAAAGCTTCTCCTCCAGGGCAGTTCCAGACAATCCCTGTCATATCCCTGTATCACTTAAAAGTCTGACCTGTGTCCTCATGTGTAAAATGACAGTGATTATACCAGGCCTACTTCTTAAAGCTCTCGTTGCCTATGTTTTGATCACTGCTGTTTCACCTTGTTTGGAACACTGTCTGCCATGTTAAGTATCTGTTGAAAGGACAAGTGAAATAATATAGTGACCATTAGAGAAGGGGCTTCAAGAATAGATGCCATGCATAGGACTCAAGATGCAGTGTGCAACACCTGACGTGCCTTTGACCCACGTATTTGCAATATTTTTACTTCTCATCTGCATTACTTAGGGTCGTGCTTCTCTCACAGAAGAGAAAGAAGTGTTTGCCCATGAACATGAAGAAATGAAGAACCTAGAAGCCATTGTTCAAAAGATAAAACCAACTACCCTCATAGGTAAGCGTTTTTCTCCTCCTTTTCTTTTCATTTGACCTAATCAGCATTACTTTGCTTTTAAAAAATTCTCACCTTTGGAATCCAGAAAGAAAATGGCCTCATTCAAGTAGCAGGGTCCTCGCAGGCTCTGAGATGCATGCAATTCAGTTTTACTTCCTTAGTATTCCTGACCTGAGCCCAAGCATGTGGGGCCTTGACCTGAGTCAGCCACATTCAGTCCTTTCCCAGGCTTTATCACTCCAGGTAGAAAGCTCTTCTAGAATGTGCCAGAAATCTACCCCCAGAGCACTGAGCTGTGCCTAGAGATGGTTTATCATCAGTGTAAAGGGGATGTGCAGGAAGAAAGGAAAAGAAAGGCCAAGTGACACCTAGTGGGTAGAGGTCAGGTGGTAGTAAAAAAAAGTTCTGAGGTGCGCGGGGCAGCCTTGCCACGAGGGAGCCATGCTTGCAGTATACTGGTCATGCTGAGATCCGGCTCTGAGTGAGACTTCCTAGAAGACAGGGCTCGCACCTCACATAATATCATATTCTTCCTTGGCTACTCAGGCACTGTGTATGCACAGTAAGATGTATAGTATTCAGCTGGGCAGCCACGCTGTGCACACCTACAATTTCATCCCAGCTTTGGCAGGTGGAGACAGGAGGATCAGGACAGGAGCTCAGCCTGCACTCTATGAGACCCTGACTTTAAAAAAATGTAGAAGATATGCTTAATATGTTCAAATTCTGGGTTTAAAATCTCGAAGGAAGTTAACGACAATTCCTGTTTCTGTGTCTGACTGTCTACTTCCAATAGTCTAATCCTAGAAGCGCTTTTGTAATAGTTGATAACGTTGAGGATAGTGATCCAGAATACAGTCAAAGAACTTTCCCAGCTTTTAGTGTTCTGTTATGCAGTGCATTCTTAAGGAAGCTTACTATTTTTCACCTTCATTATGTTAGTTGCTTTATTCTGCTTTCAGCAAGTGGTTAATCCAGTTTACAGTGGAAGGAGACGATAGTTAACATTGCCTTATAAAGACACAATTACACAATCTATTCAAAATTGCTTTCAGAGAATGTATTAGACACAGTTTAACTTCCCGATACAGATGCTAGTAACCAGAGTTCCTAATGATTGAATAGGAACTCTATATTGTGAGTCCAGTGTCATGTCTGTGATTTATAAAGACACGCGTTGGTTTGTAACGCTAAAGATTACTGACCTTGAGCAACATTGTTTCATCACTAGACTTCAGTGTGAACATTCTGTACTCTATTTAGGGCCTGCTAGAAATGAGCTGCCCTATCTCATTGTTTGGGGGCCTGAGCCTCTTGGATGAACTAGCCATTGACTGTCATAATTCTCCATTTCTTGTTTCTTTTTTAGGAGTTGCTGCAGTTGGTGGTGCTTTCACAGAACAAATTCTCAAGGACATGGCCACCTTCAACGAACGGCCCATCATTTTTGCTTTGAGTAATCCCACCAGCAAAGCAGAGTGTTCTGCAGAGCAGTGCTATAAAGCGACCAAGGTGAACAATCAAATGTCGGTCAATTTCAGAAAGCCTAGGATGCCCAACGTGTTGATGGCATACACGTGACATCAGACTTAGGCCATCAAAACTGAAAATTCCATGACCAGACTAGAGGCGTAACTGTCTCCTCGTCTTCAGTGTTGAATCCCTCTTCTCATCTTCAATAAATAAATCAATGTTTTCGTGATAACTTTCCTTGTGTGATTTGGAAAGTAAGATTTAAATAAAAAAAAAATGAAAGGGAAAGAACTTAGCTTTGGGTAGTTATGAAGGTATCTTTAACTAGCTGTTTCCAAGCACTGAAGCATACAAAATGAAGCCACAGTTTAATTTTTGCTTAGCTAAATTTTGGGTTTGGATTTTGATGCCATGGGTGGAGGTTCTGGGCAGCTACGCTGATACCCAGCCAGGCTGGCACGGAATCCTCAGTGCTCAACACTTCACTGTTTTAAAAAGACAAAGTTAATTTTATACTGTGTGTAGCCTTGGTCCCCTCAATGACTTGAGAATATCATTATAACAAACATGAAGTTTTATTTTATGCATCTATTTTTGGAAATATAAAGTAGACTAGTGCGGGTAGACACAGCACGAAGTTGTGGTGCAGTGTGCAAACCAGAGCTTGAAGGCTCCGCTGTGTAAGTAGCGTGGGAAGTGCCCATCACTGAGGAATGACAAGGAACCTTTCGTGGCTCCTCTCTCTTATCTGGGATCACATCACTATCCTGAATAATTTAAATCCTTATTTCATCTACAGATTGAGTTTTCCTCACACTCTTCGGTAGCTTTAAATCCTCAAGGGAGAGAACACAGCCTTTTGAGCATAACGGAACTGTAGTGTAGCACTTTGCTCCTAAGAGGCCATGACAAGCAAGTTTATAATGAATTATTTTGTCTCTGTGTATCTCAGCAGTCCTCGGCAGCTTAGAGGCTCCTGCCATAACATGTTAACATAATGTTAGCCCAATTTATATAGCTGTGTTTTAAACTTTCATTGTGTCAGAAATAGATGACCTCAGCTCTTTCTTAAGATCTTGCCTAATACTTTGTATTGCCTAAAGCACTGACAATTACCTTGAGACTGAACATTAAGTTCTAACCTAACATGCCATTTCTAATGCTCCAGGAACCTGTTGATTTTATCCTCAGAAGTCTGTAGTTAGAAGCCTCTATAGATGTGGTTGTTGGGCCTGTGGTTGGACCAGTGTAGAGAACAGAGTGGTAGCCTTAGGGAATCCCGTGCTGTGCCCACCCTGCGACAGGCTCCCCCATCCTGGTTGGCGGCACTGACACACGGCACCTGGGCTCACTAGGAGTTAAGCACTGAATGCTCCGCATCCTGCCCGTGGTGGCTCTGTTTTCAAATGCCCCACTTGTCTTTATCACCAGTAACGTGTGTCTGTGTTGCAGGGGCGTGCCGTCTTTGCCAGTGGCAGTCCTTTTGATCCAGTCACTCTTCCGGATGGACCGACTCTGTATCCTGGCCAAGGCAACAATTCCTACGTGTTCCCTGGAGTCGCCCTTGGGGTGGTGGCCTGTGGCCTGAGACACATCACTGACAAGGTCTTCCTCAGCACGGCCGAGGTACTGTGACGTGGGCGTGCCGAGACTGCGTTTGCTCAGCTCGGTGTTTGACTTATTCACATCATAGCTGTCAAGACTGAAGGACGCAGTAGAGAATTAGGAGTGGGCAGCAGGTTCATCTGAGTCACTAGTGAGCTTCTCAGGAGTCATTAGGTTTCCTTTCATAGAAGGAGCCTTTTCCACCTTTAGATTCTGATGGACTTTTATGCCATCAGTGAAACAACTAAAAGTATTTTTCCAAATGGTGATAAGTAACATTTCTTCATTGTGAGCCTTCCTAAATAATAGCATTTTGAAGTCTGACATAGAATAGTAGAAGTGTCTGTCATTAACATTTCAGTGCGGAAAATAGAAGCCACACTAGTATTCAAGCAGAAATGAAATTAAAATAGGACATTGCGTGCTTATACAATCACTAAATGGGCTGATGAGGTGGTTTGGTGGGTAAACACGCTTGTTACCAACGTAGATAACCTGAATTCAGTGCTCAAGACCTACGCAATAGAAGAAGAAAAATGTCTCTTGAAGCTTGGTCTCTGACTTCACATGTGTGTCATAGCATGCATGTGCCACCCACCCCCACCCTGCCATAAATAACCACTGGTCAGAGAAGTCTGCTTTCACCTGAGATTTCAGGAAAGGCCCTCAGGGCTTCACAGAGCCCACCTCCCAGGGAATCATGTACAGTCAAGAGCTAATTTTACCCAACTGCAGGCTAACAAGTTAGCCCATAGTTTCATAGACAGTGACAGGATATAAAGCTGTAGCTCAGAGACAGAGAAATTTATTATTCCTGGTACAAAAGATCCTGTGAGTTTAGTGCTGTCATCAATTCCCTTTGCTTTCTGAGCCTCAGCTGGATGGTCACAGTGGGTGAGCATATATTTATAAATCATGAACTGGTGACTAGAATGCTTATCCTGTTGCAATGATGGGTGTTTCAGAATATAATTCATGAGCGAGAAACTTGTCAATTTCTTCTCTTAAATACTGTATACCATAATAGCTGAACTAAGCTAAATGAAACCTGATTGACTTAAAGCATTTATCCAGCAGAAATGTTGTTCTTGTCACTGAAGAGAAATCCCAAATACAGTGCAGAGCCTACAGACACTGGTTAAAAGCACATCCTGGCCAGTGCCTGCCTCTCTCTGTGGGAGTAGATGCCTGAAGGCTGTAGCGTTCTTTGAGCATTTTCTTTGCAGTGTTAAAAATAATGACAACTGATGTGTCTGTTTTGATTCTTTTTAACTCAAAAATATTGTTATATTCAAATAGATATGTAATTACTAAGAGCATTTTAAGGTTTTTACATAAAGAAAAATATAACCATTTTTTTTTAGAACAAAACATATTAAAAGATCTTGAGTTTCTTTAGCCTGTTTTCTTCCTTTAACTCTAGCGCCCTCTAGTGACAATATCTAGTAAATGCTTTTTATTCCTCATCACTACCAAAAGTACATGCTCAGAAGGAGGCAGGGCCAAATGAATCTCTGAGTTCAAGAAGCATCTGGTCTACATAGCAAGTTTCAGGCCAGCCAGAGCTACATGGTGACACCCTTTCCACCTTCATCCCCAATTATTTTCTTTTCCTTTTTGAAGAAAAAAAAAGCATTTGGGTGTGGTAGCTCATGCATACCTGTAATCCCAGCACTTGTGAGGCCTCCATGTAGGACTGAAGCTCAAGTCAGTCTTGGCTACATAGAGAGCTCCAACAAAGGAAAAGAGAGCAGCGCCGTGCATAGCTCACTTCTCCTCACTGCTAGTTTTCTCTCGCTGCGTCTTTGGCCTTCACAGTTCTCTAGTATTTCATACATCCCCCTTTTTCCTTGTCTCTTCATCTCTCTTTTAATTAAGACCGTGTGTGTGTGTGTGTGTGTGTGTGTGTGTGTGTGTGTGTGTGTGTGTGTGTGTGTAGGCCAGAGGTCTATTTAGGATGTTTTCTTCTTTATTTTCCCACCTAGGGTTTTCCTTTTTGTACTCCACCAAGTTTTTAAAGACAGACCTGGAACTTGCTGATTTGGGTATACCTGTGTTAGCTCCCAGCACTGGTATTCTAAGTGTATGCTGCAGAGCCGTGCCTCTGACACTACAGGTGCTGAGATGCATCTCAGGTCCTCATATTCCTACAGTACTTTACCTGCTGAGTCATCTCCTCAGCCCCAAGGCTATTCTCTCTCATCTTCCTTCCTTCCTTCCTTCCTTCCTTCCTTCCTTCCTTCCTTCCTTCCTTCCTTCCTTCCTTCCTTCCTTCGTTTCTCTTTTCTTTCCTCCTCCTCCCCCCCTCTTCCCCCTCCTCTCCTTACCCCCTTCTTCTTCCTCTTTTCTTCTTCTTCTTCTTCTTCTTCTTCTTCTTCTTCTTCACCACTCTGTTGTAACTCTGGCTGTCTTGGAACTCATTCTGTAGACCAGGGTGGCCTCACATTCACAGAGATCCTCTTGCCTTTGCCTCCAGAGTGCTGGCTACCACCACCCAGCCCCAAGGCTATTCTTACTTAAACACTCTGACACTGAGTTTTCTCCCAGTTTGGTTTTTGCTCTTGAGAGCTTCAAATTTTAAAAAAGATCACATTGCCTCTGTAACTAAAGAGATCACTCACATTAAAGCCATTCTTTGGAAAGCCAGCAACAGCTAGCATGATGCTGACATAGTAGAAGTAGTTCAGGCTGTTGAGTTCAACAGAATTAGCCAAAGCTAATAGCAGAAAGAACAAATCCAGTGCTCTGAAAGAAGGCTGTCTAGATTATCTGGTGCAGCTAACTGAAGTAACGTTCAGAGATCAGGGTGACTTGCTTTATTTGACAATCCCAGATTTAATCACTTTTAGCATTATAGCAAGATAGATAGATAGATAATGCTGGTTTGAAGGGGCTGGAGAGATGATGGCTCAGTGGTTACGTGGTTAAGAGTACTGCCTGCTCTTCCAGAGGACCTGGGTTCAATTCTCAGGCCACTTGGTGCCTCACAACCATCTGTAACTCCAGCTCTGGATCATTTGATGCTTTCTTCTGTCCTCCAAGGGCACCAGGCATGGATACATGTGGCACACAGACTTACATGCGGGTAAAGCAGCCATATAAATAATAAAATAATAAAATAAAAGTTTGGTCACATATGAAACTGTAAATCTCATGGATGGACCAAATCTGAATGGTTATTTCTGGATGCCTTAAAACTTATTTTTGTGTTTTATATGTAAGTAACGTATATGTGTGCACTTGCGCATATGTGAGTGCATGTGTGTACACAGGTGTGTGAAGGCCAGAGATCAACATTGGCTGTCTTTTGAGAGGCTCTTTCATTGAGTCCAGAACTCATCATCAGTTGGATAGACTGGCTGGCCACAGAGCTAGGACAGAGGTGTGGAAGTGAGGTGATCCTCCTGTCTCTGCCTCCCAATGTCGAATTACAGACATGTAAAAGCCCACTACCTCAGTGGGCTTTTATCAGGTGCTAGGATCTTAGCCCTCTGATCATGCCAGAGAAATTTTACTAACTAGGTCATCTTCCAGCCTCTGTTCCTGAGCCTATTTGTAATTCTGAAGAGGTCTGTAATGTTTCTAGTGCTGGTAACAGTCTTTTGGACTGCAGATGATAACCAGTTCAAGTCAGCATCCCTGACTTGTGTGCGGCGATTCATTATAGTCGTGTTTGTCCTAACATGCGTTTGACTTGATGTATGGGCAGGAACCTTTTGCTGCCTTCGAATTTGGAAATGAATGTAGAGGAAACATAGCACAGGGTCACATCACTGTGTATAAAACAGAGCCTGATGTGTCTGCTGTGTACACAGCATGCCAGCTGTTGTCATAGGAACGAATGAACCACTGCGTTGTTTCTCCTATTTGGGATAGTACCCATGTCCTCAGTGCTTTAGGGTTTTTTTTTTTAAGATTTATTTTTATTTTCTGTGTTTGAGTGTTTTCCTTGCATGTATGTAAGTGCACTGTGCCTCATCCTCATGGCCCAGAAAACAGTAGACCCCTGGAACTGGAGTCAGATAGTTGTGATCTGCTATTTGGGTGCTAGGAATTAAAACCTGGTCTTCTAAAAGAGCAGCCAGTGCTCTTAATCACTGCACCATCTCTACAGTTCCATTCAAACTCACAGAGATCCTCTTCCTTGGACTCCTGAGTGCTGGGATCACACCCAGCTTGATTCTTATCTCATCTGTAGATTGAGAATTACCTAACATTCCTCACTAGCCCTTAAAGCTCTGGGAAGGAGTAGCTGTCAGTGTGAGTGGCCAATCCCTCCCTCTCCTGTGTTCTGTGGGAAGTGGCATGCCCACTTGGGTGTTAGGACATTTAAAGTCTCTGTGTTCTAATGTTTGGGATCTTAGTCACCATCTCTGGGGCAAAGGAAAATGTCTGTTTACTACCATATATCAACAGCAAGAAATTAATTAGTTAGATGAGTTCATTATATAATCATATCAGTATTCTCTAACTCTAGGTGTCTTAGTCAATGAAGAGACTCCATGACCAAGGCAACTCATAAAGAAAAGCAGTTAATTGGGACTTGCTTACAGTTCAGAGCATTAGTGCATTATTGTTGGGGAGCATGCAGGGAGCATGGTGGCATGCAGACAGACATGGTACTGAAGAGTAGCTGAGAGCTTTACATCCTGACCCACAGGCAGTCAGAGAGGGAGATACAGGGCCTGGAGTGGGTTTTGAAACCCCAAAGCCCATTCCCAAATGACACACCTCCTCCAACAAGCCCACATTTTCTAATCCTTCCAAACAAATCTTCAATGGGGGATCAAACATGCAAATATTTGAGCCTATGGGAGCCATTTCTATTCAAACACCCACACTAGGCTATCGATTTTACATAATAGAGTCGTACTAGCCCAATACCAGTTGAGCAGTATTGCTATTCCCCATCTTGGCTCTGCTTAGACATTCCTGGTCAGAAGTTCTCAGTCACCCACAGTGCCAGTATTCTATTTCTTTCTTCTCTGCAGAAGCTCTCCACTCCCCAGGTTCAGGGCACATTGTCTCAGCATCCAGCTCCCATATCGGAGGTCTCCATGCTGTCTGGAGTACCTGTCCCGTGTGTGGCCTAGTTCTCTTTCAGTCCCACAGTCATGCCTGCTTCAGCCGTGAGCCTCTGTCCCCATGACTTGATTAGCACTCCTATTTCTCCTGCAACCTAGGCTGTTTCCTCAGTATCTCCCTTTGTTTTGTGCTGTTACTTCACTAACCTGGAGATCTCACTAGGAGGATCAGTGACTGTGCTCAGCTTTACTGGTTTGCTGATGGAACCAAAACATATCTTTGAACTAGCTGCATGACGCAGAGGCAGGTGGATCTCAGTTCAAGATCAGCTTGGTCTACTTATCCAGTTGCAGGCCAGCCAGAACTACATAGTGAGACCCTGTCTCCAAAAGATTGGCAGCCCAGTCACCTGAGATTTCTAGGATGAAGGGGTTTCCTGATCCTAGAGTCACATGCACAGAGGTCAGTACACACTCAAGTTTGTCTCTGATTCCTGGTTTTGCCCGCTAAGTTCATAATAGTAATCTGGACAAGTAATAATGAAAAATAAATAATTAAAACTAAAGAATCTATATGAAAATGACAGAGCAGGGAATGTAGCTCAGTGATACAGTACTTGCCCATTATGTGCAAAGCCCTGGGTTTGATCCCATTGGGGAGGGAGAGGAGAGAGGGGTAAGGAAGAGAAGAGAAAGAACTATTGGATTGCTTAAATTGTTGTAGGTGAAGGTTTTCGGTCTCCTTGCTGCCCAGCATTTCTCTTGAAGGCCCAGCCATGAGCTGACCTAGACTCACCTTGACAGCGACTTAATTGTTTAACTCTGTCCAGAGCTAGGGAGTGGTTTAGGGAGAGCCAGTGGGGAGGTTGGCTAGGTAAGCAGGTAGCCAGGAGTCTGGGTAAAACTTAACTCCTTCTTGAGTAGACTGAGAGAGCTCTCACAGCCCAGGCTGTACTCCCTGTGTGCACTCCCTGTGTGCGTTCTGAGTGGGGAGTAGCAGCGGGTCTGCCTTGGCTTGACTGCCCTCCTGGACTTCCAGGGCTCCTCTCTGACTTCCTCAGCACCTTTTCTTTCCACCTGTTCCTCTAGGAAATATCCAGTGTTTGATGGTTCAGTGTGAAGGAACTGAACCAAAGGAAACCTGGGTTTTCCTCTGTTTCACTCTGGGTGTGATCCCAGCAATTGTCTGGCTTAGCTTTTCTGTTGACAAAGAGGCATGGTATTACAGTCATTTCATGTAATAGCTTCCACACATGGCCTTTCCCTTGGTTATCTGTATAATTACCACGGTGAATCATGTGATGTGCAAACGTATTCCTTTTTCCTCTTAGGTCATATCTCAGCAAGTGTCAGACAAACACCTGGAAGAGGGCCGGCTCTACCCGCCTTTGAATACCATTCGCGATGTCTCATTGAAAATTGCAGTGAAGGTAAAACCATGCAGCCTCTTACTTCTCCTTCCTTTTCTTGTTAAATAATGTATTTTTACTGTTTTCTGCGCTTGCTTGGCATGTATGTTCACTTTCTAGGCCTCAGGGAAATGAGACGTGGTGACGGGGAGCACTTAGGAGCTGCATTTTATCCTCAGGGATGGAAACTTGGGGACGAGTTGTAGATTTCTCCATCCAGTTTTCTCCTCCGGCTTCCATTTCATTCCTTTTAGTCAGACTTCTCCCTATTCATCTTCTCTCAGCTGTTCTTTCCCATTGACTGACTAAAGTGATGTTTACTCCTGGAGCCTCCTGCCACACCCCTGTCTATGGCATAGACTGTGAGTCTTAGAGCATCTTGAAAGACTGAGGAGGCAGTTGATAGTGTCAGGGACACAGGGCCCTGGGCAAGTTCTCAGTCCCCATTCAAACTCGGAATCAAAAGGAAACAAGAACAACTGTATTGGAGTTTGAACAAAGGAAACTGGGCGGCAAGATCCGGCTTTAATGGCTGTGAGGATGCACGTGCTGGGTGAGAGGAGAGAGGAAACCATGCCTCTGAGCTAGGGGTCAAGCAAGCAGACAAGCCCAGCAGCAGGCCTTGGTGAATGGTTGCATAGTGTGTGTATTGGGGGGTGCTCAGAGGGAGAGTGAGTGCCCGCAGTGTCAGGGCCACTTTAAAAGGAGATAGAATAAAGGAAAAACAAAGGTTCCGCTTTTCCAGTCAGAACTCAGACGTGGGCAGGCTGAGCAGGATCCTGCTTATGGAGGAGGGCTGAGGGAAGGCGTCTGGGACAAGTACTTGCCTCACTAAGGGGATCCTTAGCCTCACATCTTCTAACGTGTCCTTCCTTAAACCTTCTGGCTTCATGCTGTTCTTTGTTCTTTAAAATTTATTTTTATTGCTACATTTTGAATTGGGTGTCTCTATGTGGGGGTGTTCACTTCAGTGCTGGTGCCTGTGGAGGCCAAACCTCTAGATTTACCAGAGGTTGTGAGCCACCTGACTCTGGTGCTGGGGGCTGAACTCCGATCCTGTGGAAGAGCAGCCATCTCTCTAGTCTGAGGCTGCTTTCTTGCAGTTATAAAATAGGGTTTATAGATATAAATACAGATTTAGATATAAACATAGAAACAGGAGACATCTTAATTAGGGTTACTATTACTGCAATGAAACACGATGACCAAAAGCAACTTGGGCAGGAAAGGGTTTATTTGGTTTATGCTTCCTTATCACTGTTAATCATTTAAGGAAGTCAAGGCAGGAACTCAAACAGAGCAGGAACCTAGAGGCAGGGGCTGATGCAGAGGCGGTGGAGGAATGCTGCTTACTGGGTTGCTTCCCATGGATTGCTCATCCTGCTTTCTTATAGAACCCAGGACCACCAGTCCAGGATAGCACCACCCTCTGTGGCCTGGGCCCTCCCACATCAGTCACTACTCCAGAAAATGCTCTACACATTTGCCAATACCCAGATCTTATGGAGGCATTTTCTCAGTTGAGGTTCCCCCTCTCAGATGACTCTAGTTGTGTCAATTTAACATAAAATTACCCAGCACAGAAGGTCTTGGCCTTGTCTGCTTCTTTATGAAAAGGTATTATCAGTCATTGTCCAAGCCATTTGTATAGAGGATTAGTAAACTGTGATGTGTTAATTGTAGTGTATTAGTCACCTTTCCTTTGCTGTGACTAAACACTATTACCAAGGCTACTTATAAAAGAAAGTATTTATTTTGGGCTTAAGATTTCAAAGGATTAGAATCCTTGATTGCAGGAATAGCTGAGAGCTCACATCTTGATTCACAATCAGGAAGCAGAGAGAGACGTTGGGAAAGGAGCAGGTCTTTGAAACCCCAAAGCCCACCTTAGTGACATAGTTCATCTAACAAGGCCACACCTCTTAATCCTTCCCACACAGTTCTAACAACCAGAGACCAAGTATTCAAACATATAAGCAGCCTCTGGGGGCCATTCTAAGTCAGACCACACATTGTATTTCAAATTCTAAGGAGGGTATTCTTGATATTTTTCCCTCTTGGTTACCAGGGATATAAAAGGTAAGGCTCAAAGTTGGTCAAGAGGTTAGGATCTACTTCAATAACCTCTAAGCTTGCTAATGTTTTATTAGCTGCCTAACATAGGAAAAATAACAAGGACAAAGAACTGAAAAGCAGCTATGGGGACAGATGAGCAACAGGAGACTTGGCCAGGAACCCAAAGGCAGAGAAATTTTCTCTAACACAGTGAGTGCTATTGTCTTTTAATGGTGTGGTTTTGTTGGTTTACCACACTTGCCACAACCAAGCACTACATTCTGGGTGGCCTCAACAATAGAAATGCATTTTTAAGAATTTTTATTTCGTGGAGGTTGAACATTCAAGGTCAGGATGTCAGTAAGTTTGACTTCTTCTCAGGTCTGTGTCCTTGGCTTGAGGACTGCCTTCTTGCTGTGTCCTTAGAATCTTTTCTTTATGCACGCTTGTCTTTGGTGTTACAGTCAGTTGTCCAGCTTTCTCTTTCTTTTCAGAACAAAAGTGAAACGGATCAGGGCCATCCTAAAAGGAACATTTTCACTTCTGAAGTACTGCTTGTGAGGGCGCCAGTATAGCTGTCACAAAATTCACCCCTAGCAGTTTTATGTTTAAACTGGGGTTGCAGGCTCTCTCCACTCTAGGCTTTTTGTGTTTGGGCAGTACAGTGTGCGCTTGGCATTTGTAGCTTCTGGCCACTAGGTGTCAGTGGCACTTGCACAGTTTCAACAGTCAAAAGTAGCTAGACTTGGAAGGGCTTCTTGCAGACCAAACATCCTGGTTTGAACATCAGTAGTTTACACTATTCCAAATTTATGTAAATGACACTATTTTAAGATTCACATACTGTTGTTTGACTTGTTTATTGAAGGTATGTTCTTCAAAATCAGTACTTCAAAAACACCAAATAATAGTCTGCATGTCTTTCTTTTATGGAAGAATATGTTTATATTTGTCCCAATCTAGATCTACCAGTTTTAGTTTGAATTATTTATGTGCTGAACAGCATTTTATCATTTTAATCTTATTTTGATAATTTTAATGAAAATGAATTAGCACACAATCAGAAGAGAAAGTAAGAAAGCAGGGGCAATTGAGCAAATAAAGACGGTGTGGGCACCGGAGTCTGTACTACTTAGAATTCTGTGCAGACGCTTACACAGACACTGAGGACTCAGAATGAAGGGCCAGTTTCAGGGAGGAAGCTGCTATAAGGGGCTGCAGATTGGAGGAACCTGGGTGTATCCAGATGTGTGAATCTGTCACCAAGGTAGAAATGACGGAAACATAAAGAGTGACTAGATAGGAAGATCTGGTAGCTGTGGGTGTGTTAACAGTGAAGCACTAGGCATGGTTGCTCTTGCCAAGAGAACAAGTGTGCAGGGGAAAGTGAGGGAAGAAGATGCTTTCTCGTGTCCAGAAGACAGAAGAAAGCTCAGCGGGGAGATTCGGGTATTTAATTCAAGTTAATTAGCAGTCAGGCATGTCAAGATCTTTAAGACTGTCTTCTCTGAGAAAAAAGGCTCTGTTCACATTTATCTCTCTACTCTTGAGACTTTCCATGGTTGCCGGTATTACGTGTCCTCCCTTGCTACATCTTATTTATCTTATTTATGACTACATTTTTATTTTTCATCTTTGTTTATGTGTTTTTCACTGTAGTAATACTGTAAATTAATTTTTGAAATGGATAAAAACTTGATTTTTATTAAATATCACCTCATTATTAAAATGACAACTTGCCTTCCTTATTTCTAGATTGTGACAGATGCATACAGAGAAAGAATGGCCACGGTTTATCCTGAACCCCAAAACAAAGAAGAATTTGTCTGCGCCCAGATGTACAGCACTATTTATGACCAGATCCTACCTGATTGTTATTCTTGGCCTGAAGAAGTCCAGAAAGTACAGACCAAAGCCAATCAGTAACACAACACTACAGTTTTTAACCTTTATTAATAAGATCTTGAAGTTTTCATAATTTTTAAGGGTTGGAATCTTTTATGATGATTCATAGTATGCTTAGAATAAGGTGATTTTAGTTTAGCAACCAAAATGTGGGAGTATATTAATATAAATTAGGATAAACTTCACACTAGACAGTTTTGTGTCACTTACTCTGGTTATTTATGTTTTCTGTTTTAATTATTTTCTTTACAAATTCTGTTAAAAAGCTATTGTACCTGCTGCTGAGGAACTCACCTCTGATATGTAAGAAGCTAACGGGAGACCCAAACTAGTAATAAATTAATATAGTATAACTTGATGCCTACAGTTTTTTTCTTGATCATTTTGTTAAAAATCTTTTTAAAAGTAAAGATAAACACAAACTTTGGCATAGCTGAACTTTTGTTAAATAGAAACATTACTTTGTTGCCTAGAGAAAAATCTTCTCAGGACTTTTGTTCCAGGCCCCTGTTAGCTTTGTTAACACCTCTAAGAAAGCTCACTGCTGTTTACAACACCATGTGCAGCCTTAGATTTTAATATCCCTTTGTCACTGTTATATCCCATAGAGCAAAGCTCTCGTTGCCTTGGTCTTGAGTCTCAAACCCTCCGTAAAAGCTCCTTTCCTTATCTCTGACCAAATGCCTCCCCAGCTCCTGCACCATGGCCCTGCTATTTTTTTTTATTTTTATTTTTGTTGTTAGTACAGCCTGGACAGTGAAAAAGGCTGAAAAAGAGAGTCTGTGAGGAGCCCCCCACCCGCCTAAGGAGCCCATCTCTGAGACAAGGGTGTCAGAAGTAAGACATGGTTCACAGACAAGCTGGGGTTCCAGGAAGGTCACCTGCCCTAATGTCCCTAATATTAGCACCGGTGACTGAGAGCTCATGGCACGAGAAAGTACATCTCCGATGCTTATCTTTCCGTCAGATACTAAAATATTTTAATTACCAAACCATTCTATGAGAAAGAATAACTCTTTTCCCATGTTGTATTAATTTACTAGACATGTTGATGATGAAATGAATAGAAACAACTTTAAATTCCCTAGCTCAGGTTTGAGAACATTCTGTATATCTATTTGAAGTAATGCTTCAAAGCATGCACATGTTTAAGATGGGCTATGCTATAAAGTGATCTCCCTGAAGGTGAAGAAGATCATACACATTCTTCCAAGTGTGAGTTAAAAGAGTGGAGACTTTCTAATGGTGACATTAAGGGTTAAGGGTTTCCTCAGTATAGCTACTGAGACTGAGAATTCCTGTCTATTTCTTGTCTGTTTCCATGTTGTCAAATAGTTCTAACTGAATGTATTTACCTATGCAAAAGATTTATTAAAGCATAGAAAACATGAATAACATTGTAGATAATTGTCATTTTTCTTAAGATAATGCTATGCTTTACAGTGAAAATGCTGGGTCTTAGATGATCACATGAAAAGTTATATGAATTTTTAAAAGATTTATCTTTTTTATTTTATGTGTATATGTGTGTCTGCATGTGCTTTTGCCCAGGTTTTCTCTGGTACCCACAGAGGCCAGAAGAGGGTGTCAGATCCCCTGGAGCTAGAGTTACAGGTTGTTGTGAACCCCTTGATGTGGGTGCTGGGAACTGAACTGGAGTCCCCTGGAAGATCAGTGAGTGCATGTAACCCATGTCTACAACCCCAAGGTATTAAGACATTTTAAAATATTCTAATAGCTGCTTACTCAAGTATGAACTTCATGTATGTTCAGAAGCACATGTGCTGGATACTATGAGTGGCCTCTTCCTGCTCTTAGGGAAAGATGGTGAAGCGAGCATTTAGAGAGTTAATCCCTACACGTCAAGTATTGCAGTACATTATCTCATACACGGTGTCCTGGTGGTTTCCTCATGAGGCTGATATTTTAAGTCACTTGTCAAACCCTCAGAGCTCATAAGCAAAGGAGGCAGGGTCTAAGTCCTCGTTTGCCTGTCTTGGTGTTCTCTCTTCTTTCGGTAGTTTACTGCAGTCTAGCACAGCACTGTCCCAAGTGTACTCTTAAGTTTTCTAGTAGCTACGTAAAAAGGTAGAATTCATCTTAATAATATTATATTAAATCAATATGTTTAAAGTATGATTTCACAATATAATAGTATAATAAATTATTGATGTGTTTTGTTGGGTTGATACCAGATCGTTAAAAGGCAGTGCCTACATTACGCCCATGTTTCAGTCAGTTCGGACTAGCCACAGGCTTGCCTTTTACCTACTGCCTGTTGCTTCAGCTAGCTGCCCAAGTGCCGAGATTACCAGTGTATCAATCCCACCCAGCATGAGACCATACTCTTCTTTGGGATGTCTTACTATAAAGTTATTTCACCCCAGAAGCAATTCGTACGTTCAGGACAATCCTCAATGAGTGAGGCTATGCTAATCGCAGGGCTCACACTCCAAAAGCGTACTGCTACCTTACACTTAATGCTCTCAGAGGAGGCAGCCCTTTCATTTTGTAGTGCCACCATCCTTATCCTGTGGCTCCCAAAGTCACCAAAAGGACAAGAAAACATGGAGCATGAATGTGGGTTTGCATGTGCTCCCTGCATTCCTTGGGCTGTCACTTAGCCTCACAGCTGCAGCGTGAGAGAAGCATGCTGACTTTCTTCTGGCCCAGGGACACAAGAGGAAGCAGATGGATGAACATGTAGACAACCCCAGGTTTTGTCTGAAGTTTCTAAGGAAGTGAATAGATACATTCTAATATATGTGGAATATAGAAGGCCACTCCAGGCACAGATAAACCCTTCTTTTATAAGCAATGCCTGAACTAGCTTAAGCTGTAACCCAACCCTGATCCAGTGTAAGTCCCACTTAAATTTAACCTCCTCTCATCCCAGCTCCATAGTAAATGACATGAAGCACTCACGTTTAGAAAAAAAAAAATACCCTATTCTCTTCGGGAAAAAAAAAAGTTCAGTATACAATTATAAAGAAAAAAATTGTACAGAGAAAACTATAAGATTCCCTTAATGAGAGAGGAACATTTACTTGGCATAGATTGACAGATCTGCCTTGCATTATCACACAGGCTTTGAAACTAAATGTTATAGTGATGTGATTAAAATTCATGAGAAAGAGAAAAATATATTTTATCATAAACACAGAGTATAAAGAATTAAGCGGCTCAAGCCAGACAAAATCTCAGCACGAATGGAGGAGGTGGTCACAGAGTTCCAGCCATGGTTGAGGAGCTATTGGCATTTGATGGCTTCTGGGAGAGGGAGAGACAGTTTTCTTCAGTGGTGTGACCCCTGGTAGGTCAACCCCTCTCCAGAGCAGGCTCCACACCCAAGAGTATTTGGGCAACATGAATTGGACTCAATAGGTTCAGGGAGGGAGGGGGAACAGGTTGGACGGGTAGGGGTGTGGTAGTGTATCTAAGGGGAGTTGGGGGAGGATGGTGAATGTGAAAAAAATGCACTGTGTGAAATTCTTAGAAAAGTCATGAAAATGAAAATATTATTTTTACAAGAAATATACATTCTAGATCTGAAAAATAAAATATGAGGAGCTAAGAATTCATTGGAGACTTAACATCAGTTAGTAGAGGAAAAGATCAACAATCTCAAAGTTTGGTCATTAGAAACCAAAGTTAGAAACCAACCATTAGTTGGAGGCTGGGGTTGTAAGTCAGTGGTAGAGTATACAAACCCCTGGGTGCAAGCCCCAGCCAATGCTGCCAAGACAAACAATCCAAAAAACTTCAAAACCCCAAATGACTGAATACCAGCATTTTGCAGCAGTTAATGGGAGACAGGTGGAATTAGTTATCAATACAGGCTGGCCCAGTGCAGTGAGAGTAGTTTAGCCTGTAGGAATTTTTTACAGGGCTTGGTGACCTGAATTGACGTTTGAAAATTAACAACCAAGCAGCAAAGCCATACTCACTGAGAAAATGGCTGCTTCAGGAGTACTTATCAGCTGAACACCAGCCCAGCATAGGACCATAGGGGAAACCCACATCGGGACTCCTTGACATGACAACAACAGAGTTTTCCTACAGGAGCCAACAGAGTGCCTCAGGAGTGTCGCACAGAAATATGAAAGTCTCTTTTGTTAGTCTACCTAAGTCACTGTGACAACATTTTGAAGCAAATCAGTTTAAAGGAGAAACACTTGTCCTGCTCACAGTTTCAGAGGAGTCAGCCCAGGGCCAACGGACTGCTTTCCTCACTCTGGGCCTGTGGGGACAGACAACACTGACTGCAGGAGCATGTGACAGAGGAGGCTGCTCACCTCATGGCTGTCAGGAAGCAGAGGAAAGGTTTGAGGACAAGATATGTTCTTCCAAGGCTTGTCTCAGTAATCTCAGCACATCTGAGTTCAAGGCTAGCCTGAGCCACACAATGAGATTCCCATCTCAAAAACTATGAACAGGGCACATTCTCCAATCAACCACTTTTTCATTAACAGCCCAATAGCCCAATGGATATGAACTAATAAGTGAATTAGTCCCTTGTTGAAGTTTAGCCTCATGATCTAATCACCTATCAACACAGCTGCCAGCCTACAACTAAACCTTTAACACCAGAACCTTTGGGGTGGGGTGAGTGGGTGAGGCCAGAGACACAACACTGAAGAATTACAACCTCTAAGATGAACCCAGTTAACCCAGTAGCACTATTATAGATATGTTTCCAAAATATTTTTCTGGGCTTCCATTTGCTAGGATAATGTGCTAGAGATATGGAGTGACTAGGCCCATGGTTCTTAGTATGGCCTGTGCAGTCTCTGACATCACTGGGGACTGCTGGACAGTACAGATGTACCTGCTGCCTTCTGGTTAGTTTTCCAACAGGAAGTTAGTTTTTAAAATTACTTTGCATCTTAATTTTTGTTAGATATATTTTATTGCTAGATTTTGTGTGTGTGTACATGTATAGGTTTGTGCATGTCTGTTCAGATCCCTGCTGAAGCCAGAAGAAGCGTTTGTGATGCCCTGGAGCTGGAGTTACATTGACGTCTTCGTGTTCCATGACAATAGTCCCACACTGGATCTCTGATCCATAAATAAATAGAAGGTCCCAGGAGATTTGCAGAGATGGATTCCAGCTTTTAAGAGCTTTATCTCCATTCAGCCCAATAATTGGCATATGCAGGAGGCAGATGGGTCTCCTGGAATGACAGTATGTTTATGCTCATTTAGTTGGTGATCCCACCCAGCTGCTGGCAGACAAGCTCTCTTTCTTGGAGCTTATCAGTAGGTGGCCATTAATTTAGCCAGTGTGTGTACCCTCTTATTCCTGTAGGAGAGAGCACCTGGGACAGTTTGCCTTATCTCAGTAAGCAATGCAGATCATCCTAATTCCAGGGCCACATTATCTCTGACTGTATCAGGACATCGTTCTGATACTGGGGCTCGACCATCTCATCATTGCGTGGGACAGCAGTGGTCCCATGCTTGATGATGATCTGCTGACGGGACCTCCAACATTGGAATCATTGGGTTTTCTGGATGCCTGGTGTAAGATAGGGCATGCAAGAGTGAGAAAGTAGATCCCATGAAAACACAGGAAAAGCCTGTCAGCTCTGCCAAGTTTTGTGGAAGTCCACAATCTAGTGCGTGCTGGTATAACTGAACACTATGTAACAGACTCCTAACTTGTAACTGATTCCTAACTTGTAACAGATTCCCACTGTGTCTTTTTACCCTCTAACTATAAGAGAGAAAGGAAAGATAGAATGAAATCTTCATCCCTCTTGCAAGGCAGCCTTGGAAGAGAGGAAAGGAAGAAATATTCACTACCCTTTTTGGCTGTCCTTAGCTGTCTGAAGCTTGAAGATCAGGAGCTGCTAGAGAACAGGACTATCCTCTATCAAACCAACTCACCAACTGCCACTGCTCTCTTATGTAATAAGCAAAGTTCCAAGAAGTCCAAGCAGCATCCAATCACAAGGAAGGCTACACAGGACAAAAAGCTTATTCCAAATGTGCTGCTACATTTCTCCCCTCTTAGTAAGCCATAAGTTGTACGACATTGATTACTTTTTCTTTGAGACCTTCTGCTAGGCCATCTCTTCTTTCTGGTCTTCAGGAGTTTATCCTTAGCATATTCATACATGATGCATTACTAACAGAAAGTGAAAAACCAGCTGTGCTTTTCTGAGAGTTTTCCCTGAGCGACACATTTGGTGATTTCTCAAGAGATGTGAGGTTGTTGGAATTAGTCCCCTCTTTCTCTGAAACTTTCCTACTTTCAGGCAGATGGCAGATATCTCTCTCTGATTCTGTCTTGTGACTCTTTGCACCAAGACTCAGGGACGTTTTATCTTTTAGTGGCAATGGGCACAAGAAACAGTTTTTATTTCCCTTGTCAAAACAGTCGAAGACACAACTTTATGGTTCTGGCTCTCAAAAGTATACCGTGTCTTTGGAGGCTGGATGTGGTTTGGACTGTTCACCCTCTTTGTAGGTTAGCATGAAGCCAGCTTACTTGATGATCTATTAGCACATGTGGATACATTTTCTATGAAAGTGCTACAGTGATCTTCATGTTTCAAGGAACTCTGATGTTCACTGATATTAAAGGTATCAGTCTCACAATGTTTTGTCCACTGACTCCTTTGCATAGTGACAGCCTATTCCCTCAAATGCCTGGAACTTTGGCTTTAAGGTGTTTTCCTCTGCTTTCCGTTTGCTGTAGGTGTTTACCACAATCTCCTCAGGACTAGTGCACTGTCAGCCATTGTACAAGTCATGGGAAGTCTTGGGAATTGACATTGTTTTTGGGCCACCACTCTCACTATCTTCTCCTGGAACCTTCTGACGACCGCCAGCCACGTGTTCCAAATCTGCCAAAGTGAGATTCGCACAGGGACGGTTTTTTATCAATGCTTCATATTCTTCATCTTCCTCAGACTCTGCACTGTAACTGGTGTAGGAGTCAGGTGGAAATTTAGGATTCAGAAACTACTCCGTGACCCAGGGCTGATTTTTTGTTGCTTTTAGTTTTTTTGTGCTTTAATACAATCACTAGAAGGCTCTATCTTTTTAAAAGAACTTTTCTTTCCATAGTCATGTTTTTTGGATCAGCAGTCAGGGTATTCAGGAGATCTTCCTGGCTTAAATCTATTTTTTATCAGTTTTGATGGTACCCACAACTTTTCGTTTCCACTGGAAATATAGGCATACCCCCTGGCCCAGTGCAACATATGTCCTGATTCCCATAATATATGGGTTGGTTTAATTCTGCAATTCTGTTGTCTAATGTTTCTCAGCTGCTGTTGTTCCTGTCTCATTAGCATTCAGAAAATTTAAAGTTAGTAGTGCACTATGTAGTCTGTCTCTGGGGGTCTTTGTTATTCCCTTTTGTCTTTCAAGCATTTCCTTTAATGTCCAATTAGATCTTTCTGTAACTGCTTATCCTATAGGATTGTGTGGTATACAGGTAATATGCTTTATGCCATAATATGCAATTTTTTTATTTTACTGGAGACATATGCAGGGTCATTGCCAGTCTTGATTTGTATAGGTGTTCTCATAATAGCCTTTACTTCCAGTAAATGTGTAATTACAGAATCAGCCCTTTCAGAACTCAAGGCAGAAGCCCATTGAAATCCTGAATAAGTATCGATAGTATGGTGTACAAACTTTATTTTCCCAGATTCTGTAACATGAAAAATATCCATCTGCCAGATTTTCCCTATTTTAGTACCCTTAGGGATACTTCCAGCAGGCATTGGGACTTGATTATACAAAGAACACTCTGGACAATTCTTTATAATTTCCTTGGCTTGTCACTAAGCAATGGAGAAGCTCCTTTTTAAACTTTTGCTGTTTACATGGTGCTTTTGATGAAATTTTGAATCTTCTAACAGATTTCCTGTTAATAACTGATTGGTTTCATTGTTAACTTGTGTCAATGGGCCTTGCAACTCTGTGTGAATTCTAATATGAATAATATATAATAGACAATTTCTATCTTGAATTGCTTGTTGAAATTACATAAATAACAATGTTAATTCTGAATTATCAGGAATAAATTCAGGAATTTCTATATGCAAAATAACCCTTTCAGCATACTGAGAATCAATGATATTAAGAGATTTGAGAAAGTGTAACAATACCCTAAGACTAGCATAGAACTCTGATTTTTGAACTGAAACATATGGGTTTTGATTGACTTTATTTTTTCTGACTTGTAGCCTGTCATTCCTGATTTATTTGTATCAGTATAAAATGTAGGCTCTCCAGAAATAGGTGATTCTTTTCTTAAATGAGAGAGTATCCAATTAGTTCTTATAATAAACTGAATTCCCTTGCTTTTAGGATATTTGTTATTATCTAAGACATTGTCCTCTGTCTGCATAAGAATTCTAGCAAGGGAATGTTTTGAATGAATGATGACCAAAATACAATTCAGGTGAGGATCTATGCGATCCATATATGCATCTTGAAATCTCTTTCCTACCACAGTTAACTCTTGCTGTGCTGCAGTGGTTGAGTGTCTTGAACTATCTAGGTTGGATTTTCCTTGTACCGGTTGAAACAAATTACTTAACTCTTGTGTAGTTAATTTAATTGTGGGTCTTACCCAAGTGATGTCTCCTGATAATTTTTGGAAATCATTAAGAGTTCTCAACTGATCCCTTCTGATCTGTGCCTTTTGTGGCTGAATTTTTTGTTGACTTATCTTATAACCTCGATAGTTAATAGAATCTCCTCGCTGTATTTTCTCAGGAGCAATTTGTAACACCTAACAGGGTAAAATTCTTTTGGTGTCATCAAACATCTTTTCTAAGGTATCTGCATCAGAACCATCTAACAAAATATCATCCATAAAAAGGTAAATATAGTTTGGGGAAATTGTTTTCAAATTAGTTCTAATGGTTGTTGCACAAAATATTGACATAAAGTTGGACTATTTAACATTCCTCGGGGAACGACTTTCCACTGATACTTTTTGACAAGTCGAATATTGTTATAGGTGGGTACTTTAGATGGAAACTTTTCCTTATCCTTCGCTTTCCAGGGGATTGTAAAAAAAAAAAAAAAAAAAAAAAAAAAAAAAAAAAAAAAGGCTTTTAAATCAATCAGTATCAAATGCCATGCCTTAGGTGATCACGAAGGCAAGGGAATACCAAGCTGTAGTGAGGATCTTGCCTTCATAGTGAAGGACAGGTTGTATACCTCATTCTGCTTGTTAGCAAGGGGGCCCTCAGTGTTTGGTGAACTCTTTTCTTGGCAGAATTTGGCCACATATCCCAGAATGGCCTCAAATTTGAATCCTTCTGTCTTATCTTCCATATACTGGGGTTATAGACCAGTACAACCAGGCTTGGCTATTTGATAGACTTGAGAGAAATTTGTGGACATTGCTTAGACTCAATTATGGATTCATTCAAATGCCTCTAGCTTGACTGGACTTGGACAGAGAGAGGTCTCTCAGGTAATGGCTCACTGCAGTGAAGTGAGTTCTTCCACATGGGCCTTACAAAGGACAGATAATGGGTCTCGTTTCTGTGACATATCAGGATTCTGTATAAAACCTGGGTTTTGGAGCAATAGGATACCTCTTTAGACTTATTAATACTGCACTTGTAGTAAAAGCAAATGAAAAAAAAGTCAAAAGTGCTCCTTGAATTCTTCGCATAAGCATCCTAAGATCCTCTTGGAGTTTTGAGAGAGAGAGTCATAGAAGGCACATGTGTAGTTACATGAGAAGTCAATCTCATAGGCTACATGCGTGCTTGAGAGCAGTACCATCAAGGTCCCTCATCATGGCCTGTCAGCTCAACTGCTCCTGCCACCCACCCAAGTGTCTTTTGTCTTCAGCTCTTAGGTAGATCAATAAAGAATGAAAGGCAAAAACACACTTGAGAAAGCTTAACTCAGTAAACTTCAAAGAGATCTTGATTGTTATGAACAAGCATTCTTCCCGAATAGTCATTTAAAGGTTTTAAGAGTATCAGTAGCAGCTGAGTCTACCTTCACAAGCAAAGGAAGATGATTAGCAACCCAGAGGAGATGCTGAGGAGCTGGGCATTCAGGGAGCCGAGAGATGCTCCTGGTCCCAAGAACTCAAAGCGTCTCTACCCAGGTCTGGCCGATTACAGTTACCTTCTCTGAACCACACAGAGGAAGAACCTCTCAAGCCAAAGCCATGAGTATGTGTGTGTATGTGGGGTGGGGGTGGGGGCATTTGTGTTCCTGCCAGCCTGGGCAAACATAAGCAGCAGTGTGCCAGGCACACGACATTGAGTTTTGAGTTGAGATCATATGCATGTATTTTTGTATGTATGTATGTATACGTGTGTGTGTGTACATACATACCCACGCAAGCAGACATCTTAATATAAAATCCGAACATCTCTAACAACTGTCTATTGGTAGCCCACCTAAAAGTGCTGTTGAGTGCTAATACTGGATCTATTAAAGCAGAATTCTGAAAAAAAAAATCTTAGATATAACTCCAGAGACATTTATGAGTTCATAGACTTGAATGTATTCTGCTCATTGAATTATGTAATAATCAGTTTTTGTTCTGTATTTTAGTACTTAAGCTGTTTATATTTCTGTAGCTTTTTTGCTAACTTAATCATAGAAAAAAATCCTCAGGTCAATTGTATAGCACATAGTCTCATTTCAAAGGACAAAAGGTTAACGGAGCTAAGTAGGGCCGTTGCTAACATCCTGAATGTTGATTTAACTGAGTTGGTTAAGGAGATATTATGAAGGTGATTCCTATGCTATGTTGTTTTCTGTCTTGGCAAACGTGGAGAGAGATTATTTGCAATGTCCTGTTTCCTCCCTTTGTACATAGGCAAGGTGTGAGGCCCCAGCTTGAGTTCCATTGGCATAAAAAGGGATTGAAACATGAATGGGGGGAGCTAAGGTCTTTCCAGACAGGCTGTGAGCAGAGTTTCCACAGACTGACTTGTGCCCTGAGAAGACTTATGCTGAGCTACACAATGGAGCCAGTTGCACAGCCTCCTGTGCATAGGGGAATCTGATGAGGCCATGGAGTCCTCGCCCTAACCCAAGCACATGTATTTCCATCCTAGACAGACAGTAGGCCTGAAGGTGCTGGTTCATCAGGAGCATATGCAAATTTCTCAATCCAAAGAACACCGGCAGCTGATGATGTTTCACAGGGCCTGGGGCATTCCTGTGTGAAACTATAACCTGCCTCATAGTTTGGCATCCTGAAGGGATGGGTCATCAACCTGAGACCCAGCAGGAGAATGCAATTCTCTTCAGGAAAGGAGTGTGATGGTTGAGGCCCAGAAAGGGGAATGTGCCCTGGCACAGAGATGTCCTGAAATTTGTGGGCTAGATACTCGGCAACAAAATGACTGGCAAGAGCTACTTTACTAAAGGTCTTTACAATCTTTATGTATGTGCCCTGCATGTATGTCTGTGCGCCATTTGTATGACTGGTGTCCTCAGAGGTCAAAAAGGGCATCAGATTCCCTGGAACTGGAGTTACAGGTAGTTGTGAGTCATCATAGGGATGCTAGGAATTGAACCTAGGTCCCCTGGAAGAGGAGCCAGTGCTCCTGATTACTCTCTAGCCCCTTACTAGTGTTTTTTTTTAATTTTTATTTTTTATTAAACTCTCATTTTGAAAAGGACTGTGGAACTTTAGACACTAGACAGAACGGACTTATCACTGAAACGCAGTTTGACTTTCCCCAAAGGTGATGGTGTGTCTCGGTGATCCTCAGCTCTCTTGCTCTGTTTAAGTGTGTGGCACATGAGCAGAGGTTGGAAAACACCAGGGAATGTTTTACAGCTAAGGACTGTTGGGTACAACAAAGCCACACTTCTTTTGTGGATAAGACTAAACCACGAATATTGCTACCATGACCAGTGGTATTTTTAACCAAATAATAGCCAGAGGAAGAAGAGTTGTTACTTCATGCTTACTAAAAAAAAAAAAAAAAACAAAAAAACAAAACTTTTATTTATCTGTGTATGTTGATGTGAGTGTGGGCAGCTCCTGAGACTTCACAGTGATCTCTCTGCTGTTGCTGTTAGAATCGTTTTATAAAGACACTTCAAATAAGGGTTTTAAAGGAATGTAGTAAACAGATGCTCTTTATTCTCAGTTTGTGATTTAGAATTCATTTCCACAAACATAGGTATGCCACCTATGTGCCAGTGTCATAAATGGGAATAAGGCTCAGATTTCTGAACTTGTATCTGTGGTCTGGCTGTTGACATTAAGTGTGGGACCTTGGACTTCATCTATTCATTCATGTGTGGGCATGGGTGTTTTCCTGCCTATGTCTGTTCACCACACGTGAGGGTGGTGCTTGAGGAGGCCCAAAGAGGGCATGGGATCCTCTGGGACTGGAGTTACAGATGGCAGTGAGCTGCTGTGTGGGTCCTCTGGAAGAGCAGCCGGTGCTCTTAACTTGTGAGCCATCTCTTCGGCTGTCTTTGGACTTGTTGAGCCAAGTTTCTCTGGTTAAATATATTTTTTTATTTAATTTATAACAAAATGGTATTCAAGTGTGACTTTACACAGCAATCTGGAAACATCACAGTTACACTGATAGAAAGTTAAAAGGCCTATCTGCTTCACTAGCAGTCAGAAAATTCTAGAGCTAGGGTTTTCACCCATATTCTATAAGATCACTGGCCTTTTTATTTTGGTCTTATTAACATAAATACTTAGTGCAGTAATAAGCATAGACATTTTAATAGAGTCCTAGGACTCTGAACTCTTGCTTTCAATACCAAATAGTATCTGAAAAACATGCTCACTTTTGTGTTTTCTGAGAAACTCTAGGAACTGGCCCAGGTTCATGTGATAATCATTCCTCAAGCCATAGTCACCGTGAGCCTCAAGGAGTAATTCTTCAAAAGAATGGAAGAGACGCAGGTCTTCGCCGTCCCCCTCTGTCTCCACACTCTCAGCATGCTTGCAGGAGATATGTTTCCAGTTGGGGTATCTGATAGTGTGCCAGAATTCCTCACAGTGATCCTTGAAGCCCTCCACACAGATTATACCAGGCTTTCCTGTCATGCAAAATCCAGTCACATCTAACCTTTTCCCCACTTCCAAAATCTTTTTCCTCAGGTCCTGCTGATAGATGTGGTGGCTGTAGATCCACATTCGGAGGAACGTGTTCTTGACTGGCTTTGCTTGTGTGGATGGCTCATCGGATAGCTTTCTGTTGAGGAAGTAGGATGCGCTGTTGTCCTGCAGCCACTGGATTGCTGCGCAGACGCACAGCTCCCCTGGATCAAAAGTCCCTAGATAAGCAGTGAGACCTTGGTTGAGAAGAAGCTGCTGCTGTCTGTCAAGATCAGGTGACCGTCCAAACAGCTGCAAAGCTACGTACGGGTAGCTGTGGGGCATGGTTACTTGCAAATCAATTGTCACCTTAAAATAAAAAACAAAACAAAACACATACATTTAAGATAGGAACAGTCATGGGGACTATTCAGTGCCAGCTACAGACTAAGTTACACATTCAGTTTTTCTAATCACTGCTGAGCAACTACACGTGCCAGGTGCCCTGTGCTGGAAAAGGAAGTGATGAAGTCAGACACGATTTCTGCCTCTAGCCCAGTGAAGAAGACACACACTAAACAACGACCACACATAGCAAGAATTTAGTTTTAATTTGAGAAGTGGTATTTACCATAGGAGCAGTTCAAGGTTCCACTGAAGTATGTAATCAAGGAGATAAATATCCAGTCTGGGGAATCGGTACACCTGCTCTGAGGGAGTGACAATTGGAGGATGAGTAGGTGACAGCTAACACATTAGTTCTCAAATGCCCAGTTCACATGGTACCTT
>JAMJFZ010004200.1:0-89045 GCA_026225945.1 Cricetomys ansorgei
TGGGGTTACATTCCACCAGGCTTTGTAGGCATGGCAGGATATATAGGAGAATGGAAGGTAAAGCAAAACAAACACACACACACACACACACACACACACACACACACATCTTCCTGAATTGTGTATACACAGCATTTTTTGGCATTTACAATAATATAAAAAAATGTGGTGATGGGGTTGTAACCCATGGCCTGGCCCATGGTAGGCAAGCATTCTATCACTGAGCTGCACTGGTATCCAGTGTGCCACTAAGTTAGTATCTGGCTATTTCCAACCCTGGAAATAGATGTAACAAATATTAGGAATTCCTGCAACTTTGAATGGCTCTCTCACTGAAGAGATAATAAGCCTGTGGTCATTATTATGTCCTGTGTCTGAAAGGAACTATATCCAGAGATTAAGTAAAGTGCTGAAATCACAAAGCCATTTAGATGTTAACTGAGTTCTATCTGGCTGTAAATTCCAGTTACCTGTTTATATTCTTTCTCCCCATCAAGGAAGATACAGCTTCTGCTTTTAACTTAGTTGCTGCCTGATTAAAAAAAACATAGTCACTTTGTTGTTTTAAACTACAAATCACTTATGTATGCTATGGATCCAATCTATCCTATATGGCTCATTTGCTGTGTTTTTAAAGACACACTGTTTTAGTTATATTGTTTTAAAAGGTGCTGGAAGTGGAATCCAGCACTCTTCTCTGCCAGAGAAATTTGATTCCTTGTGCTTTGGGCACAGTAGCAGCAGATCTCCAAGGATCCACTTTTTTTTTTTTTTTTTTTTTTTTTTTAATCAGCTAGGTCTGGGGAACACTAATAGTGTCTGTGGTTTAGAGGAAAGTAGTTCTGATTATGGTCTTTGTTCACTGCTTAGTGCATCAAATGGATCACTACAATCCAGACTCTGCTTTCTCATCTATGTTGAGTCTGACAAGAAATTTCCTTGTCTTGACTTTAATTGAAAAGGATCACATCTTACTTGTTTCTGAAGTTTCTGAGCTTATCTTGGTGGCCATCATGGGAGTGGTACATTGTGTTCCATTTACAAACAGTATATGTTTCAAATAGAAAGTGACTATCTCTCATGCGCAAGGCACTACTCTGAGGTGGAATAAAGCATATGGCTGTATGCCACACTTGCAGTCTGGTTGGCAGAAATTCAGTGCTTGTCCATATACCAGCACAGGGTCCAATGGAAACACCTTAGTAATGAATATGAAGTTGGCCCACTAATGGAAGGATTTTCAGACTAAGTAATATTAATATGAGGAGGAAAAACTAAGCCAAGTGAGGAGAGTAGGTGGAGGAAGAAAGGGAATTGCAGCAGAAAGCACTCTAAGAAGAGATGGTCTAACTTGCTATTTGTTCAGTTAGGAGTTTGGTTGGCAGGCATAGATAAGGGGGGGCGTGGGTCATAGCAGTATGCAGAGGGAAGATATTAAGGAGAAATACTCAAATTTGAAGAGATAATTTTCAAAAGGAATATATCACAAATACTACTCGCAATGTGATTCATTATGAATTTCTAAGGTAATTTCATTTCGAGTATGAAATTTAGACCATCTCATAAGTATGTTTTATGTAATATAAGTGAAAATAAATTTCAAGCTAACAGTGGCAATCTCACGTGTCTGTGTTCACATTCCTGCTTATTGTGTATCCACTTCATTAGAATGCTAAGGTCTGCACCGTCCTCATCATTAGAGACATTTACTTCATGATAAATAGGCTTCATTAGTAGTGGTTTGAGGCATTATTACTTATTCATCTATGAAGGTTATAAAGCTTTCATTAATTCATTTTCCAGAAACTATTATTTTAAAGCACAAATATTTTCTTATTCTTCAAATGAGGTGGAAAATGATGTACTTTTTCACATTGTTTCAATGCTCAATTTGAGCTTTTAAATGAATAAAAGAGCTTAATCAATTTTACTTCTCAATTTGATCCATCAGTGTATAAATTGAGGATGATGTAATATGTTTGAGTAAGGGGACTCAGCGAACACGCCCATTGCAAGCCTTGTTTTATGTCTTAATCATTTGGCAAATGTATTGTGTCCTTTCCATTGGCCCATTAAGCTCTGCCTGCCTCAGGTAATCAAACTTCAAAATTGATGTAGCATTTGCTGTGGATGTGGCTTATAAGAATCAATGAATTAAATATAGCTTGTAACGCTCAAATAATAGGATATTAATCATTTATGAAAATTTAAGGTTACAACTGAATTTCAAATCCATTACTATTTTAGGGGTGAATTTGAATGGGAGGATTCATAGGTAGACATTTGGGGTATTTTAAAATATTAACGTCTGTGTGTAATTTTTATTATAACACCTTCGAAGCAAATTACTTTGTTTCACATTGTTCCAAATTCACTTTCATACTTTGTACATCAATGACTCATGTTTCTGGTCAGTAAGTTATTCTCCGGGTTGAGCAGCGTGTTAGATTTTCCAGCAGCAGAAAGGCTACCTTTTTCCTTCGCATTTCTGTCCTTTTACATCACAAGTAATGCTGATTTGTGTTTGTAACCAAACTCCTATAGTCAGGAGGCTAACAAAATATAAGCCATCCTCTTGCTCTGAGAAGTTGTAAGGGAAATTGAGAGATTGACAGAAGGATGGGGCAGAAGATCAACATTAGGAAAAAGGAACATTGTCCCCTCTCAGTGCCTTCCTCCATAAGCAGGAAGTAACCAGGCACCAATTTCTGTAAATGTGGTAGAAGAAAAAGTTGCTTTGTTACATGTAATCCTTACTGCTTTTGTGAAATGGAATCAAACTTAAGAGTTTTAAACCATAACTAGCATCAGGAAAAGATGCAATCACGTCTTTTGATCTTAGTAGAGGTAGAGTGGAGTTTGCCTTTCATTAAAAAAAAAAAATAATTATCATTTAAAAAAGCCATTAGCTGGAATTCAACCCCATCTTGCTCACAGCCTTTTAGCAAACACAGCTCAAATGTCAGTATTTGTAGCTTTGGAAGCTCCGAGTCCAGGGTTATAGGTCTTTGCTTTGAAGAGAGTAAAACTAGTTTTGCCAAGGCGAACTCGGAGGGGAAAGATTAGGAAGGATGGGTGGAGGAGAGCGAGGAAATGGTAGAGAAATAAAAAAAAAATGAGAGTAGGATGAAATGAGGAGAGTTGCAGTCCACTTTTGCTGGATTCTTTTTTGCGGTCCCCTCAGGCTTTGTCCCCTCCGGGGGCCTCTCCCTTTGGCTCTGCCCTCACCCTGGCTCCTCAGCCCCAGAGCTGCTCCGTCAGCCCCTGAGCCTATCCCTTTAAATGACAGCTGTGGCTCCAGTCCCAGTCCCGGGCTTGACGTCAGTGCCCACTCCCGGGCTGCGAGTAGTTAGCGCCGGCGCCGGAGCTCGGGGCTGGGGCGCACTGGCTGGCGAGCAGCCGGGGCGGTGAGTTTTCTTTGCTTGGGCCCCGCCTCCCGCCCTCCCCCTCTGAGCGCCGCGCGCAGCCCCCGAACCGCTCCAAGTCTCTACACACTTGCAGCCGGTCGTCCTAAAGGAACAGCCGTGCCGGAGGAGCTGCGTTCCCGAGCGTCTCTCTCCCCCCCATGGAGCTCGGGCGCCGCCGACGCCGCTGCTGCGCGGAACCCTGAGCAGCGCCGGGCGCCGGGAGGACCGCGGAGGCTACAGCCCGAAGGTGCAGGACGCCGGGGCGCACGCAGAGGACGGGGACCCTCGAGGCTCTGGGAAGCAAGCCGTGCCGCTCGCCCAGCTCACCTGGCCCGTGGCGGGGACCATGGCTCTGAAGGACACGGGCAACGTCGGCAGCACCATCCTCCCCATCAGCGAGATGGTGTCCGCGTCCGGCTCGCCCGGCGCTCCCCTGGCCGCAGCCCCGGGGCCCTGCGCTCCGTCGCCCTTCCCCGAGGTAGTGGAGCTGAACGTGGGCGGCCAGGTCTATGTGACCAAGCACTCGACGCTGCTCAGCGTCCCAGACAGCACTCTGGCTAGTATGTTCTCGCCCTCTAGTCCCCGGGGTGGCGCTCGGCGCCGGGGCGAGTTGCCCAGGGACAGCCGCGCGCGCTTCTTCATCGACCGCGACGGCTTCCTCTTTAGGTACGTGCTGGATTACCTGCGCGACAAGCAGCTGGCGCTGCCCGAGCACTTCCCCGAGAAGGAGCGGCTCCTGCGCGAGGCAGAGTTCTTCCAGCTCACCGACCTGGTCAAGCTGCTGTCGCCCAAGGTCACTAAGCAGAACTCACTCAACGACGAGGGCTGCCAGAGCGACCTGGAGGACAACCTTTCCCAGGGCAGCAGCGACGCACTGCTACTGCGCGGGGCGGCGGCCGGCGCGCCTTCGGGCTCCGGAGCGCACGGTGGCGGTGGCGGTGGCGGTGGCGGCGGCGGCGGCGCTCCGGACAAGCGCTCCGGCTTCCTTACCCTGGGTTACCGTGGCTCCTACACCACAGTGCGCGACAACCAGGCAGATGCCAAGTTCAGGCGTGTGGCGCGCATCATGGTGTGCGGGCGCATAGCCTTGGCCAAGGAGGTCTTTGGGGACACGCTTAACGAGAGCCGCGACCCGGACCGGCAGCCGGAGAAGTACACGTCCCGCTTTTACCTCAAGTTCACCTACTTGGAGCAGGCGTTCGATCGACTGTCTGAGTCCGGCTTCCACATGGTGGCGTGCAACTCCTCTGGCACCGCCGCCTTTGTCAACCAGTACCGAGACGACAAGATCTGGAGCAGTTACACCGAGTACATCTTCTTCCGTAAGTTAGCAACCTACCTGTACCTACGCATCTCCCGCCGTTTCTCCACCACCTCAGACCCGAGGCGGGAGGAGCCCCGTTGTAGCCGGGAAGGGATGTCCCCTGCAGGAGTGCCCTGGCGGCGAGCCTGGTAACCTGTACCAGTGGGTCTCCCGCCGCCTCCCTTGAGCAGTGCAGAGTACACTTCCCCTCTTCCCTCATTCCTGAATTCTGCGTCTCTTCCTGAACATATCGATCCTGCCCTCTTGCTCCGCCTAGCTCCAAGATGCTCTGCCTCTCCTCAACCCCTGCCCTCAGAGGGTTAAGAGGAGACAGAGTACTGTGTGTGCCTATAGGGCCCCCTTCTCTTGTCTGATAGGATGTGAGTTTAGGGGCTCAGTTTATTTGAGCGTTCCTCAAAAGGGAGAACTGCCATTGGAACCAGCACCATGCATGCCAGGAATATCTCCTGTGCTGAGGTCCAGCTCAAGAGCTCCAGTTGCGTGTGGTTTTGGAAGGGAGAACTCAAGAGATGGTGACTGTGTGTCTAGAACTCCTCCTTCTGGGAGCTGCTGCTTAAGGGTTGCTGATGTAAAGTGACCTCCATTAACCAGCAACCAGACAGGATTTCCTCTGTCACTTCCTACTAGTGCGAGTGCACAATGTTTTGGACAGGGGTCAGAGTGGAGAATTGAGGTTTGGCTTCCGAGCTCAGCTCTTAGGATTGGAAAATACAAAAGAGGATAGGGGTGTGTGTGTGTGTGTGTGTGTGTGTGTGTGTGTGTGTGTGTGTATGTGTGTATGTGTATGCAAAAGGGCAGAATGTTGGATCAACTTTCCTATAGTGAATAAATGCAGCACTTTCTAAAAGAGGGAGAATCTATGGGAATCTGTTGGCAAGATGTCCTGTGCTTTCCAGAGGGGGCTCTGTTGAGTTAAAAACAAAACAAAACAACACCATCACCACCAACAACAAAAACAGAAACAAACAAACAAACAAAAACTTCCAAAAAACTGCAGCCAAACACCAGGGTCTTAATCTTAATCTGCTGGGGTTTGTGGATATATCTTCAGTGGAACTAAGATTCAAGGAGAACAAAATAAAACTCAAATAGGGATGGAAGCAGGGAAATTAGTTGACTAGCATTTCTTTTTGACTAGATACAGGAAGCTTTAAAGCCCTGTGTGTGTGTGTGTGTGTGTGTGTGTGTGTGTGTGTGTGTGTTCAGTTGGGATAGGAAAAGCACTGAAAACCTATCTATAATGAAGTAGTCTGGCTTTCCTTATGTTTGCTTTTCTAAGTAGCTCTCAATTGCAAAGCAAAGTGAATACTTTTTTTTACACTTGACAGAGAGAGTGGAAGAGGCCTCTCCTTGCACAGGTGCAGGGTGGTTGGAAAGTGTGAGTGTACCTTTTGGTAACCTTGGAGGCAGAGTGGCAACACATTACATCTGAAAGTTAGATGACCATTTGAGACAGTGTCCGATTTCCCCGGGGAAAGCACTTCTGGAGAGCAGCATAGAATACATGTCCGGTGAAGTGATCAAGACAATCCAATCATTTATTTAGTTATCATTTAGGAAGGGCTTCCTACATAGTCCATGCTGGCCTTCAGTTCTCCATCCTCCTGCCTCTTCCTGCCGAGTGCTGTCATCACAGGATATATATATATATATAAACACACACACACACACACACACACACACACACACACACACACACACATATATATATATATATATATATATATATATGATCTTTGTATTACACAGTAAAAAGCATTAGTGTTTGGGAAAATACAAAAGAGAAACTAATATTTTCTTGTTTGTGTAAAATTGAAATTCTTTGATCTACTTTAAGCAATTAAAATACTTAAAGTGCTCCGTGCCATTGAGACTGTTATTAAGATTATGAGTTTATTAAACCTTTAGGTCATTTACTCAAGGATATGTTTCTAACCATTACAGAATATGATGTGAAATGTGCTTTTACCTTTCATATGGTTAATGGTTTTTTTTCCTCCTTACAGAAGACATAAGCATCAATGTGCTTCATGATTTTGTTTTTAATTGCAGTACTGCAGGTCAAACCAGCAAGCACTAACTAGACTGATGGAGGAGGTTTTTCAGGACAGGGTGATGCACGGCTTAGGCAGGACTGACTCTGGTTGCCGAGATTCTAGGTGTGTGCTGGCCTGTCCAGCTAAGTGTGAGTGGTGTCTTATGGAGTTAAGTTTCTTAAATTTTGGAAATGTTTCATAACTTCACTCTTTCTTTTTTTTAAAGGGGAAAAAAATGTTCATTACAAAAAGAAAATGCAGTCTGTAAATTGAGGTTCAACAATGCCACACAATAACAACTTGAAGTTAGAAACTGTTAATGAAGACAATAATTGAAAATTACCTGAAATTTGGTGTCTGTTTTACTTTTGCAGCTAGAGGTGACACTATATAAAAATCAAAGTTTCATGTTATACAAAATACCACTTATTGAGTTCACTTTCCTAATGAGTTCTGAGATTTATTTATAATATCCCCCAAATTAGAGTTCTTCATAGATTATCCTAATCTAGAGCGGGAAATGCATAATTTAAGATTAAATTTGTACTCTTGAAGTTGTAATCCAGTCACCGATTCATCAAATATATTTGTCATTTTTCTGAGTATATAATTTATCTTAAATACTAGTAAATACTTACTTGTGTTTTGTCCAGTTGCATCCTATCTGCACAGATCATTTTGAGTTGAATTTCTTTTTATTGTTTGTAAGTAAAGAACCATTCTAACTTCTTTTTTAAAATTTCCATTCTGTTCAGTTTGGGTAACAATGTTATTGTTTTGTTTGAAAAGTCTCTGTTAGAAGTCCTTATCAATGGTAGTTATAAGATCCAAATTTTTGGATGACCTAATTGCTCACGTTTTGATGCAGAAAAATTCAACTTCACTTATCTTCTTTCACATATTACTTTTTGGACACAATTCTTCCGTCAAGAAATATATACATATATATGTATAACATACACGTATTTTGTGTATAATAAATATATCAAACATTTAACATATTTTTAAACACTAACTTGCTGATGCACATAATGGTTTGATACTGCTTTAAAAGTGACAAAATCATAGTTAAACACAGGGGCATCAAGTTTAGTGCTCACTGTCAATCCTAAATTTCTAAAGATGGAAAGAGGATGACAAATGATTCCATAATCTCAGACACTGCTTTTATTTTGCCAAGAGTGGGTGAGGGACCAAAGTATTTACTTGCTTGTGTTTTTTCAAACTTCCAGTTTTATGGAATTCAAGAGTCCATGTGAAGCACTTCTTAAATCAGAATTTGACCCAACAAACACTAGTTGTCAACAGTATAGGAAGTATAGTCAATTAAGTGGTTAGTTAGAAAATAATTTTCTAATCTTGAAATTACAAGAACAACACACCAATTTTTCATAAATTTGCAGTATGTATTTCAATACTGCTTTCCTGGAACTTGAGTACTCCAGACCAAGTCACCTCGATGTTCCTATCATGTTCCAGTTGTTTTTCTGGATCGAATCCATCATCACTCACTTCTGATGCGGGGCTAAGAAGTGTCTTGATACTCCTTACTACAACTGGAAACTTCAGCGATGTTTTTCTTACAAATACCAACCTTGTACTTAAGAAACTGGGTTCATATCCTCAAGATTATAGACAAGCTATTAGACATTAAATACCAGTTTTGTTGGGTTAGAAGAATAGTTTCACTTGTTCTCATCCTTAACTCATTGTTTAAAAAAACTTTTAAATATAAAACACCATAGACTCTTATGATTAAAGTTCTTACTACTTCTCACATACTGCAGTCAGATTGTCCTTTCTTGGGAAAATCAGAATGATTTATTGGATTTTCTAAATTTTTTGGAGGATGCCAAGTAAGTGGAGTAGTGACTTTTTTAAACAGCAAGACAACACAAGAGCTGTTCTGTGCTGTACTACATAGACTAGACAGGTATTTTTGGAATGTGCCGAAGAGATCAGTTGTGCTACAAACTAGCACTGTATGCTTTCTTTCCCCTCACAGTGAGAATGGTGCACGTACGCTCCTTTCTTTGTAATGGACTCCTTATGTTGCTTGAGCCATATGTTTGGTAGGCACATAGTTCCAATTATGGAGCAAAAAGAAAGTGAAAGTCATTAGAATGCAGAAAATTGGGAAGTTGTGTGGTATGATCCTGGCTGATGTATAGGGGCCTTGGAGTCTCATGTAGGGCATATGTTTCTCTCTAAAGTTATCTTCTTCACCATGCAAGGACTTTTGCTTCCCTCTTTGCTGTTCCCTGAAATTTCCCAAACACAACCTGCAGTAAGAGGAATGCTTCCACACTTAGTTATGTGATGAGTGCTTTATACAGAGTACTCCCAGAACTATACACTTGTTTTTTACGACGAGTGCTTTATGTTTATACACAGTACTTCCTGTAACATTCCTTGACCTGGACGCCTGCTTCCTGATACTTCTGTTAGAATGCTGATGTGAAGAGGCCAGCTAATATCCAAGGCTAGCTCTGTACTGGAAACATTTCAAACACTCAAATGAGAAAAAATATTTCAGTGTTTGTTGAATTTTCAAAACATCAGACTACAAGTGAAAAAATATGGTGTGAACTGTTAAGAAGGGTGAGGGTAATACTTTTTAGCCTCTTCAAGATTTCCTTATTTGATAAAAGGTTTGTTTTATTTATTAAGGCTATATATATGTTCACAATGTTCTTAAAATTAAAATAATATATTTTCCTATCTTTAACACTATGGGTCAAGGGGAGGAAAACAGTAATATCAAGATTTCTAAGCCACTAATATATACATGTTTGACAAACACATATTTCAATAGTGACCAGTCAAGAAATCATTTTTTACCTTTGTGAATAAAACACACATTCTTATAAAGTGTTAGAATTAATTATATGTGAATTATATAGCTGCTTTTGGTTTTAAATGCTGGTTAATCCCATTCAATTATATATTTAGTATAATTAGATTAAAACGCATAAATTACATGTTGGGTATTAGATTGGATTTCAGTAGTTTTGAAATCTAAAATATGGAGGGCTACATCAAGAATCTGAAAGACTTGGGAAACCGTCTTCCAAATTAACCTTAACTATTAGTTTAAATCCAGATGTTATTTTTGAGATCTCCTTTTCCTGGACTTCAAGTATTTGCTCCACCCAGCAACCAGAAGCCTACAAGACACGCTGATAGCTCCTCTAATCCAGTGCAATATTTTTAATAGTGAGAGGCTACACTTTTAAGAGGCTTCCTGGAACTTAAGTAAACATTAGATGGGTTTTGTGTCTAGTATTTTAGTCACTCCTGCTAAGTGTGTTCCAGGTACTGACCTGAATAGGAGACTACAGGTGTCCTGTTTTAGACAGAGTCTGTACTATGTAGCTCAAGCTGTCCTGGGACTCTCTATATAGCTTAGGCTGCCCTCAAACTTACAGTAATGCTCCTGCTTCTCTCTGTCTCTATAGTGTTACTGTTATAGACATGAACCACTACAAACAACTATTATTTTTTCTCTTCTTCCCCCTTTTCTTCCACTCTTCCCTCATCCCAGTCTCTTTCTTCCTTTTTTCCTTCCTATCCATCCTTTACTTTCTCCTTTCCTCTCTTTCCTCTCCCACCTTTTCCTTATCCTCTTTTCCCCTGTCTTTCATCTTTCCTCAAAGGTACACAAAAGAGACAAGTGCTCTACCTGAGTTAAAGCTATAGGCCCTGTACAAGTTTGTAGTACCATGCAAACACAGATATAGTTTCCATTTCAGCAATAAAAATACATGAAACATTCTGTACTGAGTTTCTATTACTTGCAAATTAATTTCTTGATCATTCACTTCTTTTCATACATCCTGGTATCATAATAATATAATGTGGAGTGAATCTTGTTCATGGAATATCTTTACTTTTCTATTCTTTCATTGTACAGTAGCTTTACGTCCAAAATTGATTTTCTTATGTATGTAATAAGCTGTTTTTATGTTGGTTTTTCACAACAGCTTTCTTTGTTTCTTGTGAGTTTTTATTGTGACAGTTTTATAGTCTTAATCCTCAATAAAATGGCCAACACCACTGTTTAAGAATTTAATAAATGTCCAATGTCTGAATGGCTGAGTAGATTAGAGAATGAACTAGAGATGTTAAAGATTCCATTAAGATAGTTACTAAGTTTGGGATTTAGTTTCTTTTCAGTTTAATGCACATGCATTGAGCATCTAGCAACATACATCATTGTCTATACAAGACAGCATTTAAGATGATCATGTAAAACTTTATGTAAGTGTGTATGCTATAGTGATAATATGTGGTATAGTAGTAAGAGGCAGGAGTAATTTCATGAGTACAATAAAGTTCAATAATAACATAGTATTATAAAAAATGAAAATAAATAAAATGTTGACTATGGAACAAATTAAAAAGATTTTGTATATTAAGTTGTTAGAATTTTAAGCATAAGTAGAATTTCCTCATGTCAGCTTCCATCCCCAGGAAGTAGCTACCCATGGCCAGCAGTGCAGCTCCAGGGAGGGAAGCACAGGGTGTGAGTTTACATGCAAGTCTTCCTTTGGAGGCTTCTGAGATGGGGTTGGGGGAGCGTTAATAAATAATTCCTGGGAGCACAGAGGGTGTAACACTCTGTGTAAGCACAGAGGTTTATTGGGGGAATGGGTCACATTTATCAAGAGGGGAAAAGGTCTATGGCATCCAGGGACATCAAGGGAAGCCATTGGTTAGGACAGCAAAGGTATGACAGCATTTTGGCATAACCTGGATCTAGGAATTTTCCTGGGAACCAGAGGGAGAGATTTTATATGGCCATATAGGAAGAAGTAAGTCCCAGCTTCAGGTAAACAACCACTAGGCTGCATACCTTTCAGGGGGTGGTACCTTGCTGTGAAAGCCGGCAACATAGCTTTGTCAGAGGTTTGTCAGAGGCAGTGGGGGTGGGGATGGGGGTGGGGGAGCGACTGCACACCTTCTGCTCTCACAATGGGAGTTCCATGGTCCCAAGCACTCTTCTTCTCCACCTCAGCTCCAGGACAGCCACCAAGCAGACAGAGTTCTGTTCATATTTTTCTATTATATATAAGCATAACATATATAAAATATATAATATGTATACGCATATAAATATATTAGTGTAATATAAATATATTTAATTAATAAAAATTAATAAGAACTAATATATATAAATATATAATATAATTTTATATTTATGTTTACATTATATAGCTATGTTTCTATTGCTGCAATAGAAACCATGGCCAAAGTAACTCATGGAAAGAAAGGTTTCTTTTCTCTTGTTATGGTTCTGAAGGGATAAAAGTCTCTCACTTCCAGGAAGTATGACAGCAAGCAGCAAGCACGGCTGCTGGATTAGAAATTGAGGAATCATATCTTGAATCTCAAGAAGAAAGCAGATTGAGTGAACTGGCAGCCATTTTCCTATTATTGGTGTTTCTATAGGAAACGAAAGGATACAAGAAGTACAGTGTTGACTTCAGTAACCAGAATTGTGTGTGACCTCACCACTTAGCTGTGGTAGTTCAATATTTTCACTGTTTACAACAACAACAATTTTGACCATGAGCTTTATATCATATTGCTTTCACATCCATTTACATATTACAAATTTTATAATATACAGGACAAGGTAATCAGTACTGTTCAGTCAAAGGCAATGCTAGAACCTCTTTGCCATTAGCAGTATATTCTTAACACCATGAATGATTTACTATTTCATAGATTCCTTGAGAACTACTGGCTCTGGCTTATGAATATTGGTAAAACAGTTTATTTTTCTCTCCTGAAGGGAATGTGAGGGAAACAGAAGTATAGACCTTATAGATTTTTTATAATGGTTAAATGAAGTAATCTATATAAAACACATAATTGTATCAGACATCAGCAAAATGCTCAATAAGTATCAGTCATTGCCGTTTCTTACTATAAGAGCCCCCTGGAATACACAGCCAATCTCTTTTATCTGAGAAGTGTTCAATAACGTAAGTCTTTTGTAGAAAATGGAAAGCAATGGTTACTCAAAACTGCCTAGGAAATTTCTATCTTCATTACTGAGTTTTACTTTTAAACTACTCATTTTACTATTTATGCTACCTGTATTTAGCTACATGCTACCAAAACAACTTTATTCTACTTAACTATCTATTGTGACTGAGAAAAATGTATTCTTCCAGGTCTAGTGCTGGTATCAGTCAACTTTGATATAATTATTAAAAACAGTAGTTTGGGGCTGGAGAGATAGATCAGCTGTAAAGGCTATGGTTCACAACCAAAATGTAAGAACTATAAGTTTTAATAAATTTGCCTCAATATATGAAGTATATCCAGGCAAAGCACATCTTACACGTGTTCTTTATTTACATTTTTGTTGGGAGTTTTCAACTTCAGTTGTTAACAGTTTTATGCAAGAGACACTTGGATTGAAACATTGCCCAGAGTTTGGGCATTTGGCCAAAATTTAAGACTGGATTTGAGATTCAAATACATGTATTTTCAATTCTGGGCGAGCAGTTAACTGTCAACTCAATCAGTTTCTATTGAAACTCTCCGACACATTCTGAATATAAGCTTTCTAGTTGCTGAAATCCAGGTATTTGAAGAAAGCAGGTGAAAGCTGGCAGTCTTTCAGGAATAATTTTCTAACACTCTGACCTCGTTTCTTCCAGTTGGTGAAGGCTGCAGATAGCACTTCTCTTTGCAGGTGGACGAAAGAGATTCAGGAATTCAATTCCACAACAACTTCCATTTTTGATAAGGGAGTGGCTTCCATGGCAACTGTATAGTGAATGGTGGAGAATGTTCCTATGGCAATTGTGAATTTTTGATGTCATCTCTATATCAGCTTGGGGGTGGATAAGTCTTTTATGCTGATTCTGATTGACAGTAAGTGAAAAACTAATGGTCAGGTCTTTGGGCTTAGTATTAATTTTCATCATTATGCAGAAGTCTTATTTTGTGCTCCTTTATTTTTCTGTATTTCAGTTCTTAATACAAACCACAGTAGAAATGTATATTTTTTTCTTCTCTTACCGCCAAAGACTGCTATAACTAATACATGCCAAGTAATTTACAATGAATAACAATAAGGCATATCTTCTTGATATGCACAACTGTCATTTCTTATGTAGAGTACATCATTACCACCCAAACAATTCTTGAGTGTCAAAACCTTTCATGTATTATCTCATTTAATTGCTTGAAAATTTAGAAATATAAAAGCTACAAAACCAAGAGAAATTCATTTGATTGATTTTAAGCTATTGGACTTTATCTAATGTTTAGTCCTATTATTGTATCAAGGTATTCATGAATTTCTAGGTGAGTGTTATATAGCTGCCAGATGTTGAAGGTTCAGTAGTAAATATGGGTGAACAAAATCCTGCCCTTTATGAGCAGGGCCATAGCATATGGGTATTTATCATACGCCCTACTTGTCTTTAGGATGCATGCCATGTGACTAGCACACTGAGTGTCTCAGTTGCTTTTGTATTGCTGTGGCAAACACCACCACTCAAGCAACTTATAGAGAAAACATTTGATTGAACTCATAGTTCTAGAGGGTTAGAGTCCATAAGCAACATGGCAAGAAGTGTGGAAACAGGCAGGCAGGCATGCATGGTGCTGAAGCAGTAACTGAGAGCATAAATCCTTAACAGCAACTAGAGAGAGAGAGAGAGGGGGAGAGAGAGAGAGAGAGAGAGAGAGAGAGAGACAGAGACAGAGACAGAGACAGAGACAGAGACAGACAGAGAGAGAGAAAAATTAAACTGTAATGGCATGTACTTTTAAAACATCAAAGTCCATTTCTAGTGACACAACAAGGCTACCCTTCCTAGCGTTTTCCAAGCAGTTCCATCAACTGGGGACGAAGTATTCATTTATGAGCCTGTGGGGACCATTCTCATTCAAACCATGACCATGAGTAAATATGCAATTAACAAATATAAAAGCCATGTGTGAAGGCTCTGCTCATGGCTGAAGACTGAGTTTATCCCTTATTAATGTTTGACCAAGTGAGTTTGACTTAGGCATGATTTTGTGTGTGTGTGTGTGTTTGTGTGTGTGCATGTGCGCAAATGTATATATTATGTGTGTGTGTGTGTTTTGGGCAAGTATAAATGAACTCATTGTATCATTATAGACAACTACAAACATGTCCTTCGAACAGTGGCTAAATAATGGCCAGGTTATGTTCTCAAATAAGGTACTACTGACGTTCTGACAAAAATTTAATGAAAAAGAATGTGATTTTTTTCCCTAGTGATAATTTCTGTTATTCCTAGCAAGAATTTCCTAATTACCTTTGACAAGTATCTTATAATTAAGATTAAATCGGAATCAGCAGTGGTCTCCAGTCACCCCTTTCATTTCAGTTGGCAGATCTATTACGGTTTACTTTAGCCTGCTTAGTGACAGTGGTCCTAAGTGTTTGCCACATAATAGAAGAAAAGAACCTTCCTAACAGTTATTAATGCTGTCGATAAGTGGGTTGAAGAATAAATATGCCTGGAAACTGAGAACTAAAGGTTTTGCAACTTATATATCTCTTTTCCCTTGCTAGATCGATGAAAGAAAAGCTAGAGCCATTATGATATTTAGTTTTTCATGCTGAATTAGAATTTTTGGATTGTAAAATAAACAGTTCTTTCAAGCTATCTGGATTATAGCTGCTGCTGTCAGGCTGTATTTATTATGATAATACTTTTGTACTTAACACCTTAACATTCGTACTTGTGAAGCTTACTAATATCCAGTATTTGCTAGACATAAAAAGAGAAGAGATTTACCCACAGTTTCAGCAGTTACCATCCTCTTGGGACTAATGGAAATGTTTCTTTTTCTCTCCTCCTCCTCCTCCTCTTCCTCCTCCTCCTCTTCCTCCTCCTCCTCCTCCTCTTCCTCCTTCTGTTTTTGTTACACTGCATATGTTGTTTTGTGGATTGAATGATAACTTTTCAAGAAGATATGCTGAAGCCCCAATCATATACTCTCCTTGTTCTGTACCTTGTCTAGTCACGGTGTCTTTAACAGAAGTAACCAAGTAATATGAGGTCACTAGGGTAGGCTGTCACTTACCAGTATATCTAAATATACCAAATATCTAAAGACATTAGGTAAAGATATTAGATACCAAATATCTAAAGGGGAAATTTGAATAGAGATTAAAGATAGCTGTACAAGCACAGGAAGAATGACAACTGAATATAAGGGCAGAGATATATGTTGGGCACTTACAAGCAAAATTGCCAACACTGTCCAACAAGCACCAGAAAGTGGAAGAAAAGAATGGGATGAATATTCACTTACGGTTTTCAGGATGATCCACAGATGGTAACACGTCACTTTCAGACTTCAGCATTCATAACTGTGTATTTGTATTAGTCAGGTCACTTAACTTAGGATGTTTTGTTACATCAGCTTTAACAAATGACTACAGTGGTTTCAAGATATTTATCTTATTAAAAACATACCTAGAAAAAAAAGCAATGTTTTTTCAAATTTCCTTTATTCTTCAGAGGCCAGTTTCATATAATAAACTACATTGTAGCTAACTAAAGCTGGAAAAAAATCTTATCTAATGTTGAAGGTTCAGTAGTAAATATGAGTGAACAAATATCCTGCCCTTTATGAGCAGGACCATGGCATATGGATATTTATCATATGCCCTACTTGTCTTTCTGATGCATGTCATGTGACTGACACACTAAGTGTCTTAGTTACTTTAGTATTGCTGTGGCAATACTACCATTCAGGCAACTTACAAAAGAATACATTTGATTGAGCTTCCTTGCCCATTGCTCTCTGTGCTTTTTTCCTCTGTCTTTTTGGAAAATATTTCCTGTTAACTGTCTCAGCAGTCACTTCTGAGACACATTGGGCAGTATGCCATCCTCACAGCCACACAGATTTCACAGCTCACTTCAATGTATTTGTAGGTCAGAGGTTTTTGATTTGATTTAAGGGCTAAACAGTCAATATTGTTCATGGCCAGTCTTTCACTTTCTTTTGCAAAAATGAATTCCTGAAAAGTCTCGGAGCACTTCTGGTCAGTTTAGACAACGAATTAGCCAAAAGCATCTTAATGATTTTTTGAAGTGAAGACTCTTTAATGCCCTCTGCAAGTCAGTTACTTCTCGTTCTTAATGTAATGGCTTGGGGGAAAGTAGCCAGCTCCGTCAGCAAGGCCGTGGCCTTTGTGTGAAGGAGTATGGGACACAGCTCCTGCTAAGGCTGCAGTTTCCCAGCAGCTCCATGTGGATCATTGTAGCCATTGATTTGTTAAAAATATATTATGCAAATAAGTGAAAAAGATACAGAATGGTTTACAAAACTTCCCACACATTCATCCTTCAGACTTAACAGTTATCAAGTCATGACTCCATCCCTGAGTATCAATCCCAATGACATTAAAGTGAACAGAAAATAATATCTTATTTTCCTCCTACATACTTGAACAACTAGTGCACCAATATTCTCTTTTATAGCCAATGCTCTATTTGTGACCCAGCATGAAGAGTATTAACCTATGACAATGACAATGTCTAAGATATAGTCCATAATCTTAAGTGTATGTTTAAATTACGTTATAGCTTTTTGGGATAAATTTAGGAATACATATTTTACATTTTTTCCTCAATATAGAACATCCATCTTCTTTTTGATTTTAATATTCCATTGTTATTTTTTTGTCTGTTAAATGTCTGCCACCATTTTTTTTTTTTTAGGAAATTATGTTCTGCTGCCCAGATTAATGTTTAGACATTTATAAATGTTTACTTGCTGTCTTGTGATATCATTTCAATGGTTTTATTTACCTACATTTTATAGGTGGACATTAACTCAATAGAGACTATATTCAACTTCTTTCTTTCTTTGGCTAGACTTTTTAATAGGTGATTAACGTATTCTGTAGTGTTCAGTGCCTGATTGCCCCAATTTTAATTCTATTGAGATTAATTAGTAAGCGTGAGTGGGTTGATCCGTGTGTTCTAAGAATCTATCTTAATATGTATCTTATGATACTTAGATAAATATGGTTATTTATCTAAGTGCTTTTTTAATAATACAAAATTGCTTCATTCAAGTATTGTATTAGGTCTAGGAAACTTGTTTGTCATGTTTTATTGGTTGGAGTTTTATCATGAAGAACTTTTTCTAACAATGTTTTAGAATGTGGTTTACAGAAGACAGACAGAACAAGAGAAAGAATCTTATAACTTGTCACGTGTAGAAACTCATCTCAACAGAATCAAGACATTTAGATTTCAGTCATCTAGCTTTATCCGACTCATTCCTGTACCTCACACACTGCACCTCATTTGAATTTAAGAACATCTGAAAGATGATTTTATTAAAATACTTGCAAGCTCATTCATATTTATACATGTCATGATTCTGCAAATACAACTTTATTTAGCTCTTATGGCATTCATTTATACTGTGTTGACAAAAAAGATCACAACTCTTAATTCAAGGAGGATAATATTTTATTTCATAGCCAAGTCTTAGTGATCATGGCTTGGGAACACAGATTTGAGTTATGCCAAGTTTCATTTCCCAGTGTCATAATTTCCATAATGACTCAAGTAAATAATAAAATGAGACTTTTTTTTTTCAAATACATTTATATAAACATTGGATGAATGGTTTACATCAAATAAGGGAAATCTCTGTCAACATTTTGGATGCTATCTGCTATCTTTGTTAGCCTTTTAATTGGTGGAAACTCGGGGTCAGATTGTAAATTCCAAAGGATTTACCTAATAGTCACAAAGATTTCAAGTCACACATAGAGGCTATTAAAGGCTCATGATTGCCCAAGATAATTTGGCCCTGGACTTGTAACAGTCTAGTCTCTCCATATCACTGAGGTTCTAATTACTCAAACAGTGTAGTTTGTAGTCACAGGTTTGTTCCAGGAATTCCCATTCACGATTGTGAGTATGCCGGAAATGAGATTGATGAATTTAATCTCATCATCTACAAAATTTCCCAATTGCAAATTATTAGCGAGAAAAAAGTACAAGAAACAGAATCTCAGTTTAAGTAACAAAAAAATGTTCAAGGAATATTTATTTTATAGAAAAGTACATCTTCAAGGTAAGTTTTGTGTCAAGAATAAAAGAAATGCTAAAACAGGAAAGACATAATTGCCTGAACCGGATGGAAGGATCATGGCGTTGGGGATGTGAGAAAAATGACAATGTAAATTGTTGACAGCTCTGTGGGCTTCTGTGTGCGAGGGGCTGGACTAGCTAATTCCCAACATGGCATGTCATGAAACAGTTTTATTGTGATCAGTATCAGAGAACATTTTGAGGGGATCAGGAAATCGGCAAACACAGGTAGAGAGAAGAGGGCAGAGCTATTAAATATTAATCATGTGTTTTTAACCTGAATGGGATGCATTCCAATGTACATTTGCCTATAGTGACTATGACAGCAGGTGACACATTGAATTGTGGAAACTAGATTTGTTTGGCTAGTTGGGGGATATTAAAAGGGTTCAGGTTAGAAATGAACTAACTCAAAAAAGTATTTGTGACAATAAGGAGTGGGGTATGAAGTCTTCTCTGAAGATGATTGTATCCAAAGGAATCTAGAGAGGAAGGCATTAAAGCATCACGCAGTTGGCCTGTGAATCATCCATTCACTTTTCTGGGGACTGCCTTGAAAACAGTAAAGGAGATAGATGATCATTCCTAATCTCTTTGTCAAGTGGCTGACCAAGTAAAAGATGATTATTTCTCACAGGGAGAGACTATATCTCGTGAAGGTCTTTGGTAGATAGATGACCCTGGCTGAAGTATGACATACAGTAAATAACTACAGAATCTATGAGGCAGAGCTTTCTCGAGGACATCATGTCAACTACTTGTCTTGCTGGGCATATGATATGTAGACTCTTTCAAGATCATGCACTCCTTTATGTGTGAGGAGATCCATAAAATTTCCTACTATTTCCCACAGAATCCCCATTGAAAACTCTGAGCCAGACACTGAATGTCTAGTCAGGGACAGAAAGAACTGGGGAGTTATTTAGAATGGTCCATTCACAGTTTGTTTTAGCTATGCTCCCATATTTCATGAGACCATGCCTCACATTGTATCAGTCTGGTTTATAACTCACTACATAACCCAAAATATCCTAAAATTCATGGCAATCTTCCTGTGCTTAGCCTCTATACAGCAGGGATACCAGGCTTCCTTTGCTTGAAGGCAATTAAGACTCATGATACTCTGATTTCTGATTGTGTGATTTTGTTTCAACCACCTGATTGTAACACATACCTTATTTCCTCCTGGGTGTGAAAGAGTGCTCAAGAACTATTGTGGAACTGGAATGGCTTATTGTAGAGGGAGAAATGCTGGATAAAAGAGTCTCCTTGCTGTACTTAAGACAGTTAACAGAGTCAATTTTAGACATCATATTTAAGTTGCTGTGGGACTGGTAGCAAAATATCTCCTGTGCAGATATTGAAGGTTATATGAGGGGCACACTGAGTTTTAGGAGGCAAATGTTGAGAAGAACCAGGCAAAGTGGAAGGTCACTTAGACTTTAGGAACATAAGAAGAGAGGAATGGTTATGAAAGCTATGGGGTAACATTAAACACAAAGAAGTACACACTACACAGTGTAGATGAAATAGAGAGCCAGTTATAGAGTAAGACTAAAAAAGCATCAGTTAGATTTACTAATTAGGAGTTTATTAGTGGCTTTAGAGATAACTGAAGAAAATTATAAATTCTATGTACAAAATTGCATTACTAAGAGCCTCTGGTGTGACTGCAGCAGTAGAGAGGGGAGAAAATCAGATTGATTTCATCTGTGAATTCTTAGAATGGGTATTATGGAGGCTAGATGGAGGCTGGGTTAGATGCCAATATGAGCAGTTGATGTATTGCGTCTTTCTGAGTTGGTAAAGGAATCAGTAAAGCTGTGATAATTGAAAATACTTACAGCAGGGCACTTGGGATATTAGTTATAAATGAGTATTTGTGCTCTACTAAATTCAACTCTCTGGGGACAATTGCTTTGGGGATTTATTAGGTAGGTTTTTGGGTTGTCATTTAATAATGTCGTCAATATAAACAAGCATATTCCCAGAAAAAAATAGGATCTTGATGAAAAACTAAGTGAAAGAGAGCAGACATTTGTGTATATAGGATGCTGTTAATGATATTTAAAAATATTTAAAAGCAGTAACATTTTTTGCATTGAAAAAAAGACGTGATTGATTATGTCATCATCACCATCATCATCACCAGAATGCAGATTACTCCATAATATTAGTTTATTGATGTAGAGAAATGCGTTTGCAAAATTTGGAGATCAGAAGACTGTCCCTTCTCTTCTATGATCTTCATCTAATTTTGAATTTCCCTAGTCATAAAATCGGTAACTTTCTCCTGTTGTTTCACTTGAGGTAAGAATTATTCTTTCATTGATAGTTTGGTAGAAGACACTTAAAATTCATCAAGTCAGAGAATTTGGGGAGGAAGATCCTTTAAACTTTCTTTATTATTTATAAATCCATTTAACCTTTATATTTTTATATAAATCCTATATATAAATCCATATAACCTTTGGCATTTTCTTTTCTTCCCCTAGAAATACATATTTTGCCTAATTTTAAAGTCAGTGGCTTGTAGTATTTCTAATGTTATCATCTTCATCTTTTTAAACATCATAGCTATTTCTCTCTTCTGTGTTTTACTAATTAGCACCTTCTCTCTCTGTCTAGCTCTCCATATCTTTGTCTCTTCTCTCCTTCTCTACCTGAGTCCGTTACTCACTTTTCTTTATTTGACTTTATTCCCTCCTACTGCTCTGGCCCATTCCTCTTTTCTTTTGTTCTTGTGTTTCCTTTTGGCCCTCAATTTTGTTCCCATTTAAAAAGACTTTAAAAAATATGTTGGCATTATTAAAACTTTAATTTCTCTTGTTTCCTAGTACATTTATTTTCCATTGATTTTTTTTTTTGCTAATACTTATTATTTAAATTTACGACTAATTTCTCTGGCTTTGCTCTTTTGCTCCTTTCTTGTTTCTTAAGATAATACTACATGCAGTGTCATACAAATAAACAGTATACATTTTAAAATATATTTAGTGGTCAGTTATGGTGGCTCATGCCTTTAAGGCCAGCATTCAAGAGGCACAGGCAGGTAGATCTTTGAGTTTGATGCCAATCTGGTCTATGAAGCAAGTTCCAGGATATCCAGGGCTACACACACACACACACACACACACACACACACACACACACCCCTTCTGAACTCCCCCCAGTATTCAGTTTTATTGATAATTATGCATGTATCTGTAGGAGTGTATGCTACATGTGTGCATGGAGCTCAAAGAGTCCTAGGAAAGACATTGGCTCACCTGCAGCTTTAGTAACAGGTAGTCAACTGCCTACTGCGGTTTCTGGGAACCAAAGATGGGTTCTCTGTAAAAGCAGAAAGTACTCTTAACCACGGAGAAAAGTCTTCATGCCAACAAATAATGGTATTTTATAAGCATTACATAATGCATACATTTAAAAATAGTATGTGCGTCGTGGTGCAGGGCAGGTGAGCCGCATAGTGCTTACAGGAGTCAGAGAACAGCTTGTGGGAGCTTGTCCCTCACATATGCCAGGTGATTGGAGTTCGGGCAGTCAGGTTCAGTGTCAAGCACATTCACTCATTAAGTCGTCTCACTGGCCACATTTTATACATTTGGACATTTGTTATTCACTTTAAGCTTTTGTAAATTTTTTTCAGTGTATAATATTTATTTGATTTTTTTTTTTGGTTAATACATTTTTAAAATTCCTTTTTTAAATTGTTATCCTATAATGCTTTCGACCAGCTGTCTTTGACGGATATAGTGTTACTTCTTGGTTCTATTTTTCACATGATGTAGAACAATGACAATGTCTAGCAGTATCAATAATGAGATCTAGTCCAAGATTGCCCTGTGGTGCTGACCTGGACCACTCTATGGCACAGGGTGTCATCATCCCGTGGTGTAGTTTCTCATAGGTTTTACAATGAAAGTTTGGCATATTAGTTAATTTTCTCATTGCTATGTCCAAATACCTGATAAGAAATGACTTAGGAGGAAGGGTTTATTTGGTTTAAGTTTCAGAATGGATAAAGTCAATCCTGACAGGGAAGGCATGATGGCAGAGGTTTGAGACAGTACATAGCACTGTATCTACTGTCGGGTCAGTAATAGGAACTGAAATAGACAGAAAGTGAGGAGGAGATGCAAAACCTAAGTGCATCACCAGGGACCCACTTCCTCCAGTAAGGCTCTACCTCCTAAAGGTCACAGCCTCCCAAACAGCATCGTAAATTAGAAACCAAGTGCACAAGAGCACAAGTCTCTTAGGAGAATTTCATATTCAACCCATAGAGCATGTGGGCTCTACATACACACACACACACACACACACACATGGTTCCTTGCAGGTTTTGTCTTTATGGGGAATTTGTGAAGAAGAGCAGCCTGTGAGGGTTCTTCACTTTGCCAATAACAGAAATCAGCTGCTAGTAGTTTCTATTCATTGATTGTTGTAAAGATTCACCAGCTACTACTTAAGCAATGGGAATTGTTTTATCATCATTAAATGCAAGAGTAGTTGATCTTACTCATCATTTAATATGCTATTTAGTTTGAAGAGAAGTAGAAGATTGAGTAACTATGGACTTCATTATTGATTTCTATGAGATGCATACAGGTAAAAATTAGTGTATCATAAGTCTCTCCTTCTCTCCCTCCCTTATTTTCTCCTATACCAAATAAAAATATATAGGCTTCAAGGATTGTATAAGTTTTCTGCAGTTGTCATAACAAATTAACACAGACTGAATGACTTGAATATCAGAAATTTATTTTCTCATAGTTCCTGAGGATGGAAGTTTGAGATTAAAGTACAACAGCATCAGTTTCTTGTTTAGCCTGTTTCTGTGGCTTGTAGATGTCTATCTTCTGGGCTTTTTATAAGCCTTTTTCCCTATCTGAGTGTGTCTTCTTATAAACACCAGTCACAAAGGATAAGAACCTTATCCTTTAAATGGCTAACATTTAAAACAATTGCTAAATATATTTTGGTGGGAAAGTCCTGATTGTGGAAGGGAAACAACCTCATGTGCTATAGCAAATAAGAATCCGTTCACCAGATAATTTCCAAGCAGTATTTCATATAAAATGTTTAATTTCTTCATTCTATTGAACTAAAGTAATTTGTTAATAAGTACAATGGTGACTTTGATGGAAAAAAAAGAGGAAAAAGCAAAAAACAAAAAGTAGGTTTAGTTATAGGAAGGGATGTGGGATTGCTAGTAACTGGGTAAGACATGCAATGGTTGCTGCTGTGTATGGGGAATAGCTAATCAGCCAGCTTGATTATGTCCAAATCTGTAGGGAAGATGGTAGGAAATGCAGAATATTCTCTTTATGGTTGTATGTTAGTTACTTTTCTCTGTGGTTAGTCATCAGACAGAAACACTTTAAATTTAAAATTTAAAACATTTAAATTAAACATTTTGGCTTCTAGTTTCAGAGGAGTTTCATTCTGTCAAAGCAGAGTACACATGGTAATGCAAATGGATCTATGGTGGGAATTCATGCCAATGATTGTGCATGTGGCATGGATAAAGAACCAGAGAGCACTAGACTGCAACTGGAAGTGGATATAGCTTTCAAAGCTCCCTTCACTCTCAATGACCTACTTCAGACTCCATATCCTAAAGATTGCACATTTTCAAAGCAATGTCACAAGCTAAGGATACTTCATATTTAAACTATAACTCTACCAATAGATCTTTATAAGGCTCACCAACTCTATTAGTGAACAGGGTCTTCTTGGACCTAAAGAGTTGATGACATTGGTTGTTTTTTAACTGGAACCCATGTGAGGGAAACTAAAGATTGATAATGTTAGATAAAGTGAATAGAAACTATGTGCCCAGGACTGGTTTTTGAGGTGTAAATGCAAGGTGGAATTATGATATCGTGTCAGTATTTTGATTGTCATTGTCATTTGTAAGCACTTGCTGAATGACATTTTCTATCAAATTGCCTCAAGATAATTCAGGAGAGAAAGGTGGGCTCTCATCTCAAGCAGTAGTCAGTTACAGCAGTTAGTCACAGCAGGCAGGCAGAGGTAAACAGTATGGGGCAGTGAAAGCTCACCAAAATACAGAGGCAGCTTGACAGAAGAAGTCAGAATCAATGGGAAGAGCAGTTCAGTCTGAGGGAGTCAGAGAATCAGCCAGAGTAAACTGGAGTCAGAAGAGTTCAGTCAGAAAAAATCAGCAGGCTCCAAAAGTCAGGATGAACCTGGCATGTATGGATACAGGCAGCCATTCTCATTTTACTGCCATGGGAACTGAAGCTTGGACTAATTACACTGCACATTTGATAGATGATATGGTTGAGGATAATTCAGCTGATGAGTTCCTTTAACAAACCTCTATTTCTTTTTTGCTATACCATCATCTGTATCTTCTACTGTTTGTGTTAATGATGAGGTAGTTTAAAGTACTGCGGTTTATAGTTTGGTTTGATTTTAAGGTTTTGCTACTTGTATCTATTAATAAAATTATTAGTTCAAATATAATAAATAATGAACAATATAATAAAAATTATTTCTTCAAATATTATAGTATTCTTTTAAAACAACTATAATGAAAATGAGGGAGTTCTCCTATAAAACAAGTATAATAAAAATGAAGGAACTGGATATCTTTCAATTCAAAAAGTACTTGCTTTGCAAACAGGGAGATCCCAGTTCAGGTCTCCAGCACCCCTGTACAAAACTGGGTACAGCAGCACACTTATAATCCTAGTGGTAAGGTTGTAGAGATAGGAGATTCTCAAACCTCACTAGACAGTCAGCCTAGCTGAATCAATGAGTTTCAAGTTCAGGGATAGACCCTGTTTCAAAAGATAAGGTGGAGAATGGTTGTGGAAAATGTGAGAATTTCACTTCTAGTCTCCACATGCTCAGGCCTCCACAAAAATTAATAAGTAAAATGTAATAAATAATAGACAAAGTAAAGTTTTATTAAACTACATTAGCAATTCAAGGAATTCTAATACAGCTTTCATTTTGGCAGTTTGTACTCTTTTCCTATTATCCTGTATACCCATGGAAGATTGAATGAACAAATTTCCCCATAGGCTTAGATATTTGAGTACTTGGTCCACAGCTGGTAGCACAGTTTTGAGGAAGTTGTATGGAGGTGAAGACTTACTGGAGATGTATGTCACCAGGGGCAGGATTAAAGAGTTTATAACCTTACCCGCTTCCAGTGTGCTCTCTGCTTCTTGTTTATGATTGAGAATGTGATCATACAGCTTCCTGTTCTAGCCATAATGCTTACTGCTTGCTGCCATGTCTCCCTACCATGAGGGATTTAACCCTCTGGAATCAGGTCAAAATAAGCATTTTATTCTCTAAGCCATGTTTCATCATGGTGTTTCATAACAGTAACTAATAAGTAACTAATATAACATGCTAGTTGAAGAAGTACACTTTGAAGTTGAGAATGTGAGACACCAATAATCCTCTTGTTCTCACAGGAAAATTCATTCAGGTTAGGCCAATTTCAAAATGTGTTTTTATTTTCTGATTGTCTTATACAGTAGTGGGTACTTTGTATGTGCTTTTAATTAACCTAAGTGATACAGACAATTTGTTTTCACAGATTTACAGATGGGAGACTGAGGTCTGAACAACATCTGGTTTCTTCAAAGTGAAAGAAGGAATGATTGAAGCTGGAGTTTCCCCACAGGCACACTATATTTCAGACATCACACTCTGAGCATTGATCTACTTGCATTTGTTCACTAAGACTACTTCTTATTTTTTCTCTTTACTATTTTTCCTCCTCTGTAGGAACATCTAAATATAACCCCATACAGATTTCCCAGCCTTTTCCATAGCCACGTTTCGCTCATAAAAATATAGAGCAAAAAATTTAAAAGCCTCTGTTGTGGGAAGACATTAGAAAGGGAAGTACTGCAGTTCACATTGAGTTCACCTCAGATGAAATTTGAACCATTACATCATTGATTCTTGCTTATCCTTTGCCTGGTTTCCAGTTACGAACACATGGTCCTGGTTACACCCGTCTCTCTACCAGTGATGCTGTCTTTTGCTTTACCCATCCTTCTGCTCGTGTTGTCACCTCCTCCTGTGTTGTCTTCCTTTTTATTACCATTCCAGAAACAAAATGCCTAACATGACTTGATCTATGAAATCTCTTCCAGTGCTCTCAAAAATCTGACTGATGCCATTAAAGGGTCCTCACTAGCCATTGTGAAGGTTCTAGATCATAGCATTCTTCACAGTGTTTTTAGGTCAGTCACCTGTGTTCATGAGTGCTGTCAGACTCAGAGCTTACTAGGTATAGGACAGCATCTTATGTATCTTTCTCACCACAGAGTCTCCACGTTGCATAAAACATAGTAGTTACTTAAACCAATTGATCCCAATTAGTATTTGTGAGATTATATTACTGGTTATGACTTATTTTAACTTCTTGGAAAATAATAAAAAAGGAATTGCACGCAAATTTTCCCTTTCTCATATTACCTATTATATATTCAAAATTACAGTTTAGTAAGCCTGGCTAATATGAAAATAGGATCTTGCTTACCTGTATTTGTCACAACATCGACTTTTTATCTTGCATGACAGTTCTCTAGAAATTGTCTGAGTGTGAATACTATTTGTTCATGTAGCTCATTTTGTCCAGCAAAATGAAATATTTTAATTAACTTTTATAATCAGCTTTCTTTATTCTTGGGCCTAGTGGTTTATAGTCATTTAAATAAATTGAATTTAAAAGGCAAATTAAACACTGCATTTATAAAGCCAAATTTAGATTGATTTTCTGCTCTTTGCAGCCACAAATACTTTATTGGTGACAACAGTTTAAGTTCCTATCATTTATTCAGTTCATTCCTCAACTTGATTAATCAGATATATATTGACAGCTAGTTGGTGTCATCTCTAGATAGCTCTAGAATTTGCCCAAATCAAGGGTCATTAACCTCTCTGGAAAGATTTTATTTATCTTTTTAAATCAAAATGAAGTAGAAATTTTAGGATACTAAGAGTCACAGAATAAGCAAATTTATCTATGTTTTAAAATAGAGAAAAAAGTAAGGATAATTTCTAAAAGAAGGATTTCTTTCTGGGAAACTTTAGGATATTTTGTTCTTCCTAATGCTGCTGGATATTTTTATAAATAAATAACAAGCAATGAACAAAACTTTTCTCCTCTCTCTCTCTCTCTCTCTCTCTCTTCGTGCTTATGTTTGCTCTGGAATGGCACCTTCCAGGTGTGATATGACCATAGTCTTTGTGAGATATTGACATCTGTAATTAATTACACAGTAACTCTTCATCATGGAGTGGGGAAGGGTCTCCCTAAGCAGCGTTCCTCCCCAAAGATTTGGAAGCAGTTACAGTTGCTCAGAGAGAGATTATTTTCTTCAGTGCAAGTTGCCCATGTTCCAATGGTGATCTTAGTTAAATATGTTGGTCCACCAAGCTACATTTGGATCACATCATTTCTTTGTTTGTTTGTTTTGTTTCTTGTTTTGTTGTTGTTGTTGTTCATGTCTAATCTAGGATGATTTTGTTCATATCTCTTCAGAAGAAATTGATAATTTCCTGGTATTTATAGGCTTCAAAGATGAGATTTCTACAAAGATCTTCTAGAAAATGGGATAGATCTTCCTTTAATGTCTACTTTCTTCCCTCACATCATTTAACCAGGAAAGCCCCTGACCAGTAACTTTTGAGCATCAGGTTCCTTTGAACCAGCACATTAGTAGAATATTTTTATCATTTTTAATTTAAAACAAATTGAATGAGAATCTCTTCATAATACACAATTTGTAAACAAAATTCTTCATTCAGTAAGTAGTAGTCTGTGAGCAATAGTTTGAATATAACTTTTTGATAAGCTTTACATTTTAATTTCTGAGAGGCTCAAATCCAATTCTGATAATGTGGTAGGCAGAATATTTATAAAAAGCACATTTAAGAATGTCTAAACCATCCCATGTTGAACTGTTTGCTGTAGAGGGAAGACATACTCAAACCCTTAGCAGCAGGGCTCTATCACTGTGACTTTAGTTCAAAACTTGGCTTTCACATCAGGCAAATGAAGATTCAATATTTGACTAGTTAGGTAATAACTTTGCCATTAGATAAGTTATTCAGTTATTTTGAACATTTTTTCTTACTTGAACATTGTTGCAGGAAGGATTTTGGAGATCAAAATGTGACTATAATATTTCCAAATCAAGAAGAGAAAATGTAGCAAGTTCTCAAACTATAATTATTATCTTCACATTAATACAAATATGACATCAAGTCTTTTTAAAATGCTTTAAGTACTATACAACCTAAATTTATCTTATAGTTGTGGTATATTAATTTAAAAAATTGTCAGCATAAATGTGTCATGTACAAGGATTAAAATGAACATTGATAGAGTTATCAGACCTCAGCAAGAATGACAATAATCTAATTCTCAAACTTGAAGTACAGACCAACTTTTTAAGAATACATTTTTTAAAAATAGACTCAAAGGCCCCAAAGAGCCCCCTTCTTTTCACTGATTTATAATAGAGATTTAGCATTCTTTTATACAGAATACAATCCACTATTCAGAGTGCTTTTTCCATTTGGGTGTTAGAAGTTTTCATGATGATAATAAAGGAAATCACAATGGGTTGCATTGATCTTAAGATTTTTTAAAAATAGAATTCAATTTATTTTAAAGAGTTGTTTATTTTTTGATTATAATATAATTACATAATTTTCCTTTAAGTACCAAGTTTTTTCCTTGCTAAGAAGAGTGCATCTTTCCATAATCATAATAATTTAGCACTAAATAAAATCCTTAAAATATTTTGCTCCTTAAAAATATTGCAGAGATATATGGTCTGACTATGAAATCTAGAGTGGCCTTCATTGGGTCAGTCTCCTGTTTCAATCTTTAAAGTTTTGGTGTAATTGATAAGTGATACCATATCAGGACACCAGACTAAATTTCTTTTCTTAGAACTATAAAAATCAGGGCACTGTTTTCCTATCACTACTGTAATCAATTTAATTGCCTAAAAGAGCATTATCTTATGCTTTTAGAAACTAGAGATCAGAAAAGGTTCTCACAGGATACAGATCCAAGTGCCACCAAAATCTATTTTCATTTTGGAAGCCCAAGGGATTAGTCTTCCTTCATACCCTATCAGGATTCTAGAAGTTGACGTACTGCTTGCTTTTGGATTCCTTTTGTCCTCAAAGACAGTTTAGCTTTTTCAAATGCATTGCTCCTTGATTCTCTGTCCACTCCTTTTTACTTAAGATTACTGTGGAACCTGCTGGATAATAGAGAGTTAATCCCTGTCTCAAAATGTTTAATTTGTTCTCAAATGTAAAATCTTTTACATAACTATCTAAAGATTAAAGGGTAGACATATTAGGGAGCCTGTTGCTTTATGTATCACAACCACCTCAGGAGTCTTTCCCTTTGGCTATTTTATTATTATTTACTACAAAATAACATGGTTTTCATTAAAAATACTCCAGTTAGATCTCTAAATTGCTCCCAAAGCACTAAATGTAGAGAAAACTTGTCTTTTGGGCAAAACTTTTTATGTAGGTCATTTTATCCTTTATAAGTTAAATTTAGTAGTTCAACTCTTTGAGGGTATGATTACATTGAAGTTCAAGTAATTTTCTCACCCACTGCAGGTCATAAGGATACAAGTCTTGTACTTTAGAGAGTTCTATCTAGATGCACGGAGAATTCTTTTTCAAAGTTTGCCTTTTATTAGAAGTGTCAGTTACTTGGGGAATTTACCTCCATGGAGTTACTCTTTGGTAACTAACATAATTTAAGTAGCATATTTGCAGCAGCTATAGAAATTCCTTAAATAAAAATGTCTACGATTCATTTAGATGTCCTCATGTATCTCATTGTCAATATAAGTAAATTATTTCGTGTGTTTCCTCTTTTAGGCCTCTCATATGCAGTATGTGGACATTGGTAGGATGTCACTGGTTTCATTAATACAAGATTTACTCTATTAAAGAACAGGCTATTAGGGCAGAATAAGCATCTCTTATCTGGGGGTGGTTTCCATTTAGCATTTAGATCACATTTGGTTGAGTTACCTGAATTAACAAATAAATTGCAAATGATCATTTAAATGTGAGGATAAAAAAATTGAGAGAAAAGATGCCTGTGTTTCCCTTTTTACTTTGAATCAACCCTTTGAATAATTTAAAATAACCTACATGAAGTCCCAGGAACTAGCTTAAGCATATTAAATAATTTAATGAGTGCCAACAATATGCCAAGAGAAATTGACAGCATTATTTTAAACTGTATCTAAAATGTCACGATAATAAGTCCTTTCTTCTTCATTTTGATATATTTTTGGAAACAATTTTGTTCAGTTAAATACTACTGATGACAATGTTGCCATGGGCCAAACTATCAACTTTGTTACGAGAAGCTTAATTGTCGAAGAGACATGGTTCGATGTTCTTCTAGATAAAGCACCATTACTTACCTCCTCTAAAGCCTTTATGCAAATGTACCCCATGGGCATGAACTTTTCCTCAATGTTTAAGAAACAATGTTCTCACTTGGAAAACTATGTTTTAATGACCCTTTCTTTCCTTGCTAGGATAATACTGTATATTACCTTTAAAGTTCTGAAAATTACCACAAAGGGTCAACAATAGGTTTTTGGTTAGTGATAATGACAGCGTGAGATAGCTCATGCAGTATTTTTAGGTTGCGAGTATCATTCCTTAAGTATTGAAGGATGGCATTTCAACATATATTTTGATGGTCACTATACTATTTCTAACACTATGGTTAGCACATTTGTAAAAACTTAGGGTTGTTTTAGTAAGATTATTTTGCCATTGTGTTCCCACTTTTGTATCAAAGGATGTCACATTATGGCATTAAAATAATTATTGCATTTTTTTTTTGTGTTTCTTAAGCTCATCTTAAAATTTCCTATTTTTGCAGCATAATTACACAATTTTCTTCCCCTTTTCCTCACTCCAATTTCTGTGCCTCCTACCCGATTCTCAAGTTCATAGCCTCTTTTTATTTGTTATTGTTGATACATATATACATATCTGTAAGTACGACCTGCTGTGTCCAATTAAAGAAATATTCTATATTGTGACTACATATTAAAATCCTTTTAAGATTATTCATGTCTACAGGAAGACTTGTGTTAAACTTATTATACCAAACTTTCTTAAGTGTAAAAGGACAATAGTAATCATAGTTACCATAGTTATATCATAAAATATTTAAGATGATAAATTTGAGAATACAAGTAAATCATATGATGCATTTACCCCAGAGAGGGCATAGCAGTGCTTAACATTATATTATTATGCTGAGCATTGTACCAGCCATTTTTTGTTACTAACCATTAATCTGGAGCATATATCAGAACAGAAGGCCATACTCATTAGCTTAAACACAATTCCTATGTAATCTACATAGGATTAAAGATATCACATAGCTTCCTTTCAAAGTATTTAAGTACTGTTCGTTTATAGCCCTGTCTCAGATAGCATGAAGTTTCCTTTGGTTAGAATTACGGAAATTTATATGAAATGAGCTGATACAGTTTAAAAATACTGTTGCAGAAAATGGCTCAAAGAGGATTCCCATCAAGGAAAACATTCTTTTTATTCTGTTCCTAATACAGCAATGCTCCACTGCACAATTGAAATACAGATGATTGAAAAAGCTTGTAATATTGGTTCCACAATATACTCTGGGCATTTGTATGTACTCTTCCAACTGTGCATTATTCCAGTCTTTAGTGTTTTATTTATTTATTTATTTATTTATTTATTTATTTATTTATTTATTTATTTATTTATTTATTTATTTATTTATTCCAAACCCTTGTCTTTTTCAAATATATTGCAAACTGAAAACCCAAGAATAAGGGTTATTGGATTGTTTTTAAAGCTATAAAGGTGTTGGAAACATTTTAATTTTACCCATATAAACTCTTTGGCATATTTTTCTACATGTTGAAATAGCTGATTTAGTGACCTCTGTCTACTTGGTAACATGTTACTGTAGCTTCCTCTGTAAAACGATCACTTTTATTTTAGCCAAAGATTATACCTTATATACCACTTCATAATACTACTTACTCTCTGGTGTATTTTCTTCCCTCTAAGTTCCTTATGATCTCTCCAATCAAAAGTGTTCCTAGCCACTGCTATGACACATCCATCCAAAACACTCTTTTTATGAATATGATATTCCATTTAATTCTTTTAGTTCTTTGAGAGTTTTGGGCTTTGTATAACTTGTTTTGACCACATTTACCCTCTCCTCTAACACTTTTTAGATCCATCCTCTCTTCCATACCCACTCAACTTTGTGTCTATTTTTAAAGACAGACCACTTAATACCAAGTTATGGTGCCCAAACATTCATGGATTTGTGGCCTTCCACCAGAGCATGGTTAATTTTTCAGAGAATACACTCTTAGAGAAAAGTGTCTCTCTCTCTCCTAGCAGCTAACAATTGCCTTTGTTCCACTCCATGATTGAGAGTGGGATTGTGTGCCTAAATGTCTTCTCCATTCCAGGACTTCATTTTGTTTGGATTTGCACTGGTTTTGTTCATGTTGTCACAACCACCATGAATTTCTATGTGCAGCTGCCTTGCTATGCCCATAAGCTAATGCTTGTTTGTAGCTGTTCAACACTTAGGGTTCTTATACTCTGTTCACTATCTCTTCCACAATGATCCCCTAGTCTTGTGAAGGGAGGCACTATGTATGTTTCCTACAGGACATTCTTATTCTTTTAGTCTTTGCACTTTAGCTTGTTTCTGATCTCTGTGTTAATAACCATCTATTGCAAATAGAAGTTTCTAAGGTGAGTTTGAGACATAGAATGATTTATGGGTAAAATGGTAAATCATTAGGAGTCAGTTTATTACTATGCCATTTAGCTGCATAATACTAGTAGGCTCTCCCTTGGGCTTATCTAGTCATAGATCCTTGGCTCAATATTGGTGGCAGGTGTAACTTCTGTCTTGTGTAGCAGGACTTAAACCCAGCTTTCTAAAAATAAAATTTTAAACTATGTGTATGTAAAAAGAGTTAAACACAGTTACCCTATAACAGGGTAACCACGCTCCTACTAGACACCAGAGCAAATACAGAAGTCCTGCCTTCATCACCTCTCCCTTATTAGGTGTGTCTTCACACCACAGCTCTGCACTTTATGCAGGTCTTTCTTGGAACCACAGATAATGCTTCTATCTTCTTCCTGCATATATCACAATGTCCTTATTTACTTTGTCAACATTTCTACCTACAATCTCCTGATATTAAAATGATGCTGATAAATTATCTGTTCAAATCCTTCTCAACTGGGAAATCTTTACCTTCATTTTGTATTGTTATAACTGTGGGCATGACATTTCATGGACTTATTATTGTTTCTTTAGTAAAACATTCTAGCTAAATGTAATTCGTACACTAGGTATAGATTGTCAGTTTTCTGAGTTAATAAAAATACATGACCATCAATAAAATAATACTACAGAGGTCTATTAAATAAATATTCAGTGATTCAAAATCATAATTTAACAATTACTTTACAATAATACTTAGAAACATAGACTTATTGTTTGTTAGATTACAATATTTCACCCAGGACAGAATTTAATATATACTCTTTCATTGACCATATATTGGTCCTTGTATTGTGGAGAGCAAACCAAGACTCTAGGATTCAACTTGTCCTTCACAGTGGACAGAAAATAGCAATCAAGTTGGTTTCAAAGTTCACTAAAATCTCAGGGTACATGTTTCCCACTCTATTATACCACCTTTGATGACAAGACCAGTAAAGAAAGTTATCTGGAAAGAGGGAAGTCAGACTAGCTCCTGAAGTATATGAATTCAGTCAGCAGTAAGAAAGTTGGTGAGCACTCCTTATTACATAAAGTGTAGAAAGTAGAATAGTAAGTGACCCAAATTTGTTTGCAGTGCTCAATCAGATCATCATGATAGTAATATTAAATTTTAACAGGAGTTAAATGTGCCTGTATTATCTTTGATAATAGAACCAGGAAGCTTTACAATCATTTTTCTGGAAATGTTAACAAATTCTTGGAGGATTTAACTTAGGGTTAAGAGATTGTTATGACAAAAGTGGTAGAATAGAAAAAGGTAATATTATGACCTAACTAGTGTAAGTGTAAAGATGTAGCATAAAAATGAGTTCAGTATGTGTTGTATTTGAGATAACAGTGAAACGAGGTTGATGAAATGAGTAATTTGGCTTAGTGGTGTGTTTAGCATTTTTGAGGGTGAAAACGATGAATGAGAGGATAATGCTACTGAAATAGTTCTTTAAAATAATTGAGAGGACTGTGATAATAGTGATTAAAGTAAAGACAATATAAAAAGAATGCTTTGTGTTTAATAAAGCAATGCATTTAGAAAACTGTATGGTAATTGTATCAGCTGCTTTTTGTTGCTGTGGTAAAGATAAAATACCATTACTAAAAGCAATTTAAGAGTTTATCTCGATATAGGGTTCCAGAGGGAGAATCCATAATGCCAGTGGAGGCAAGGCATCAGGTTATCAGAGCAGGAAACTGAGAGATCACATCTTTAACCATAAAACAGAAAAGCAAAGAGTGAACTGGAAGGGGGTGACGCTGTGAATTCCGAAAGCCTGTTCCTAGTGATGTACTTCCTTTATCACTGCAAGTTGTCATAACCTCCCCAAACAGTGCCACCAGCTGGGAAGCACATACTCAAATACATGAGCCCATCATTGATATTTCTTACTTAAATGATCACAGTGGTTGAACGAAATAAGCTTGATATGCCTGGAAGGCTATTTGACCAATGGAACGGAACTCAAGTGTTGATAGCTGATTAAAGAGAAATAAAAAGTAAACTATTTGTACTTAAAATGAAGAATTTGTGTTTTCGTATTTATTTAGCTATGTTTTATTTGAGCATTTAAGTACGTAACTTGAGGTCTTAAATTTAACCTGAGAACAGAAACATTTGTAAACACAATATGTAAATCTGAGGGTAAAAATAATGTGACAAGAAGCACAGATGGTATCCCCTCTACTGGAATCATGAGAATGTTCTTTTCACTAGATTTTTATTTCAACTAATTTTTTAAAATAAAGGCTCTTACTTGCATATGGTATTTATGTTCCTAAATCCATTTTGTAAGACTTGGTATTTTATAGATGACTATTTTAAAGAAGAGAGGGTTCTTCCAGTATATGAAGCTATTCTTTGAAGATGATGGACTGAGTTATATTTGACCCCAAAATGCACCCATTATATACTCTAGAACTTGCCTGAACTGCTTTTTTCCCTTTTCCCGTTTTCCACACTGGCCTCAGAACTGGCATTTACTGTATACCTCTTTAAAATTTTTATTGTTTTGTATGTTGTCCTGATGTAAGAGGAGAAAACAAAGGTATTTAAAGATCCACATTAGCGTAAAGAAACCAGAGGATTCTCAATATGAGAAAATACTTTAACATTTTCTACTATTCTCAACTTGACAAGGAAATGAATTATTTAAATGTTGATTTTATAGGAAGCTGAGCTGACAAAATGTCACCCCCATGCTATAAAATGGTCACCCATTTCTTCTACTGCTATCCAGTTCCGGGCGACAAAATTGTCTTAGAATGATGGCTCAGAGGATAAAGACATGCATCAGGATGTCTACTACTACTCAGTAGTAGTTGCTGTTTGAGGAGAGTACTGGGAGGGCAAGGATTTGGAAATACTCTTGGCTAAATGAGGGATTCCCAGATTGACAGGATTGCCATTGAGAAAGTTTTGAGCTATTTACTTGGCTTAAGATAAAATTGGGTAAATATTTTCCTTGTATGTGAAACTACCAGAAGGATCTAGCGAATAAGACAAAAAGAGTTGGAAGAGCATCCACAGCTAAGCTTCTTTCTACTGTTCTTTAACTCCAAAGACCCAGATGATCATATTTTTTGACATTATGCAAAATAAAATTACCTGCTTCAACTTTGGACTGCTAAATTCTTTGAAGTTTTCAAAGTATTTTTTTTATCCCTAAAAATCTCAAGAGTATCATATCCAAACAGTACTGAGTGACGGTGAACTGTGAGATGCAAACTGCCTGTAGCCTCTGCAAGTCTGACCTAAGTCCTTTGTATTTCAGGAGCATTCGAAGTGGTGATGCTCGATAAGCTTCGTTGCTTTTACATTAGTTCACACATAAATGTTACGTGATTGAATTCTGAATGAATTAAATCAGGAATTTCTTGAAACACGAAATATGACAATTTTCTTGACTGAGAACCTCATTAATTCTTCCTGTCTCTCAGGTAAGCCATCTCTTTAGGTCACCCCTGACCCCCCCCCCCCCCCCCCCCCCCACACAACACACACTCACACCACACACACGTTCCTTTTCCTTTTAGTTCTGAGACAAAACATGGACTACACAAGTCCATTATAGTGTGTGGTGATAGCTCTAGGCAGCAGTTCACAGTCAGTATTCCACTGAAGAATGGCACAGAAGACTTTAATATGAAAATATAATACTACAAAATAGCATGGTTTGTCCTCTTGACAAGATCAAGCTCATGGAAAGCTTACTAATTTCACTAGGCAAAATTTTTCTTATGCATAGCATTTGACTTTTGTGTGCACTGAAGCAAGGCATAAAAAAAATAAATATACCAAGAATGAAAAATGGGATTTAATGTTTAGACTTTTCAGGGCAATTAGGTTTCAGGCCAAGAACAATAGTAATTATCTTTCAGTCTCCTTTGGCCTTTTGTAAACAGTTTTGGTACTTGGCATTCCAGACACAATGACTAACTTTCAAAATGTATTTAAATTGAGTCTATCTTAAAAATGTTCTTTCACAGTTTTATACATATAAATAAAGTACTTCGATCCTGTCCCACTTCAGTGTTCTCTCACACCTCACTTTCCCTCCAAAGAAGCTTTATATCTCCTCTTAATCCCCGACCTCCTGTCTGTGCCACTCTATTGAATTTAGGTTGCTACATGACTGTGGGTGGTGTGTGCATATGTGTGGGGTGGGAGTTATTTACTTGAGTAAGAGCACTATGCCAGTGTCTGTGTCATTGTGGAATACAAGTCTACTTGTCTTAGTGTCAATACAATGATTTCAGTTTTGATGTCTAGTCAGTTACTTCACATTATATTAAGACATTCTCAGTAAAAGTTTGGTTGGGTCTCCTATACACATTTTCTTTTTGTATTTTGGTGGAACCTACGATCTTTTATATCCTAAAAATGGATCCTGGCTTTGAAATAGATTTAAAATTTAAAGTTATGACAAATGTCAGAAACATCACAAAATCCATGGAGATAATATTTTATACTCAGAAAGTGTTAATGGACAAATGTGTTCTTTATAATTTTTCACTATTTTTGTATTTTTGTACTACTTATTCTTAAGGTCTGCTATAAACTTAATCAAATTTCTGTAAATGTCATGTTAAGATTTGGGATATTTAGAAACAACAAACTTTAAAAGCTGATTAAATAAGGAGGGTTATGGAGGCTGAATGTGATCAAAATACATTAGATTCATATAAATCATACTAAATGTGTTATTATGTTCTTCTACAGTTAATATATCACAAAAAGTCAACTGAAGAGAAATGGAGCTAAGTAAAAGCAGCACTCAAATGAAAACGAGGCCTTTATGGTAGACTGTCATCTACTCTCCCTGGGTCTTAATAGAAAGTAGAGATTAGGACATGTATACAAAGGACTCCAGAGTTGGGAGCCTACTGAGGAATGACCATGGAAGACAGAGAGGGCATGGGAACAGATGCCAGGACAGGCTCCATTGCAGAACGGCTGTGTGAGGGGAAAGAAAGTGGCAGACACAGCCAGAAATAAGCCTCAGAGCAGCTGAGAAGGTTTCAGCCTCCACAACAATGTTTTTATCGTTTCAGATACTAAGTATATACACTGCGTCTCTGTCTTTTATGTGTGACACATTTCTACAGTCTATATATTAAACGGACTTTACACTATTTTCTGCAGAAATTTAGAAAGCTAATACAGCCTTCGTTTTAGGTAGCGGTTTGAGGGTTAGTTCTGGTTTCGAATTACAGAGAACCTATCACATCCTATACTGATACACTCATTTTTCACAGGATTACTATATAATTTTGAGATATTCTGTTTTCCTCTGTTCCCACATCTCCTGATAAATGCATTTGAAGTTGTTTCTGTTGCATCATTTTGTATATTCTTGACAAGAGTGATACTCAGTTTTCACAATATGTTGATGAAATTTCCACTTTCAGTTTTGTAAATGAGACAAACTGTCCATTTATCTCTTGAAATCAGAAAAGAAATGGATTTGGCCCTTCTAGATTTGCTTCTTGTTTTCAGATGATTCCTAATAACAAATCCCTAATCATGTGACATAATTCTACCAGATGGCCTTTACATGGCCTTCAACTAGTGGAGCTTGGCCAATAAGGGCACCATGGAGGGAAAAACGGCCTCGTTGCTCAGCCAGGTCCTCCTACCTCTAATCAGTAATGCACAATTTCCCCAAGGCAAGGTTCTACAAAGTGTTACATGACTTGATTATAATAAAGTATAGACTAATGCAACAGTTCCCACTGAATGTTCTCCTTTCATCAACATCACCAAGATCTTAAAAGTACTACCCTGAATGCAACCTAATTCAGTCTTCACTCGGGGATCATAGCTTGTGCTCTCCAGCATAGATTGCTTTTGATTTCTCAAATTCCTCTTGTTTTTCTCAGTAAATCTTTTGCTTTTCAGCCTTCTGTGTGTCTATCTATAAATTATTTTGTGGAAGATATCAAGATCCTGGACCAAAGGGTTCTGACGTCCTTCATAGGCTTCCATCATTACAAGTTGCTTTCTGATGTTTCATTTCATTTTTTGATGCCGGATATCAAGTCATTGCTCTGTCATGTGAAGCAAGTGCTTCCTCTAACAGTTCTGTGCTGAATGTTTCATAATTGAGATTTCCTCAGGCTCACTCTGACTCCACTCCTTCCAATCTTGACGGCCGTATCGTTTTCTAGTTCTGGAATCAAAGGTTACATCAAGTCAGGATTAGATCTTTTTTCACTGTCTTTGTGTTAGGAAATTAAGTTTGACAGTAAAAATGTTCAGTAAAGTGTTTTCATGCTGGAGATGCTTAAAATGGAAGTCTCTTAAAGTTGATTTAGTGTACTCCAGTAAAGGCATTCCTGAAGTGCTCAGATCATTACAGTGTCAGTTGATAAAGGGGATGGTGTGACAGAAGTCAACGTAGAAAAAGATCCCAATTATCACCAATTTCATTGCAGAATGCCCAGGCGCTTGAATGATGCCTGGGGTGTCTGTATGTGTCAGGGTGCCTGCAGGTTTGGGCAGTGAAGCCCAACTTCAGGTCAAACTTGGTCATCCTTAATCTCAGGCTAATATAGCTCAAATGATGTCCATGATCAAAGCAGCCTGCTGCCCCCAAAAACCACGCTGATGCCCATGATTCATGCTCCTGCCACACAAACTGGGCTTAATTTTCTTTCGTTTTCTTTTTTTCTTGAGGGCATAGGAGTGGGAGGGTAGACCAGGGAGGAATGGGAAGAGAGTGTTATCAAAAGACACTGTATTTGAGTTCAAGAGAACTCAAATTACTAATAAAAGTTATATATATATATATATATATATATATATATATATATATATATATATATATATAAACACACATACACACATTTTGTTATTTTTGAAACTCTAAACATCAATACATTTCTAGGGCTCCTTCAAGGCCTAGAGAGTGGAAATTCTCCTAAACTCACATAAGAATTAATGGAAGCACAAACTTATGGCTGTGTTCCCCTGTAGTTTTCATCTTTAAAATGCTGGATTTATGCATTTTTATAGATCCTATTGTATTTAAATGTCAGATGTCAATTTCTATAAAACAGAAGTAAAAACACTGATATTCTACTGAAGACTGTAATGCTAAGGAGAAATCGAGCTTTCAAACATTTGCATTAATATACCACTGTTTATATTACTTCTTGGTGTTAAAGTCTGTGCTTAAAAGAGAACATACATATTTAAGGTTGGAAGATTTAAATCCATAGATGCCAAAATGGACATTCAAATAACAGTATGACTAAAATCCAAGGCATTATTAATAAGATGTAGCTTGCTGGGCATGGTGACAGACACTTTAAATCCCAACGCTCAAGAAGTAGAGGCAGGAGGATCTCTGTGAGTTTGAGACAAGCCTAGTCAACATAGTGAAATCCTGTCTCCAAAATATGTAACTTCCTACATTTTCCTTTATTCCTAAGGAATTATGATCTTATCACCTTGGGCCTCATTATGTGCTTTGCTGTGTAGAATTTCACAGTCCACTGAACAAAATTAATGTGGAAAGTCTGTGTCACACATACGTGATCATGTATAAACACAATTATTTCTTCATAATAACATTTCAGTGTTTGAGTTACTCAGTGAATGCATTTTAAGGCTCAGAGACAGAAATAAGTAGAATCATTGCTGCCATTTATTTAACATGTAGTATGTTTTATTTGTCCTCTTTTAAAACAATATACAATTAACAACAATTCCTTTGGTTTATCTGTGGCAATTCTGATAAATGTGTATTTCTATCCCCAGCTACAAATTAAGAGGCCAGGGCCCAAAGAAGTAGTGTATTTTTGTATAAAATATAAAAATCCGGATTTTTCTAACTTCAAAGCTCAGGGAGTTGGCCAATTCCTTCAACTGTCTGTGACCTTTGAGTGAAGGAGAATTCTAAAAAGATGCAAACCAGAGAAGTCAGATAAAGGAAGCCAACGGTGGAACTCCAGTCAATCCAGAGAGTTCTACAGAAGTCAGTGCTTCTGATACAGCAGTGATCAGGAGCAATGTTCTGAAGTTGGAAATGATAAGGTCTTGCTTGAAAGACCTCGACACCAAAAGCTGACTGTGTTTACCTATCCTAGCAAAGAACATCTTAAGAAACTCAAGATTTTTTTAAAAAAGCTATGAAATTTATTCATTGAATTAAAATAAACTAGATGTGGCATATTCCCCTGAGATTGATTAAGCTTGCTGAATTGAAAGTGCTAGGAGAAATGTTTTTTGATGTATCTTTTTTCTTACTTTATTTTTTACTTTCCCGTCTGAGCATGGTAGCAGCAGAGTAATAGGAAAGGTAAGAACAGGGCCTCATGGTTTTGACATGACATTGATCTTTGATTGAAATCTGGAGGAAGTAGAGGAGATGCTACCTTTAGAAAATGTTTTAAAGTTTTATGTTTGATTCAAACACTCACGTCGTTTTTGTTTGGGTACTAATATCTCAAAAATTGGAAAAAAAACACCCTACGGAAGCTTTTTTAAAGTATGACTGAAAAAGTTTTGTCTGCTTTAGGGAAAGAATTAACAAGCAAATTAAATACATATTATTGAACAAGCAATTTCAATGTCAGTTACATAGATTGAAAGTGTGTAACGAACACTTTTATTTGACTTAATAGTAGGTTTTCTAACGTTTCTATGGAAATACTTTTTTGACAAGAGAAACAATGGTTGTTGAAGGATAAAGGGAGATATAATGTTATTTTAGAAACTGTGGCAAGGGCTGTCTTTCATGGACTATTATAGGCTGCATTTCACAACAGTGCCTTTTAGGTTGCATGGTTAGCAGAGGTCTATCCATTTGTCACTGGGTTCATAAGTGAAGTTCCACCTGCTTTGTACCTTTTACTTCAGTTTTGTGGTTCACAGTGTCCATCTCTAGATCTTACTGATGGCCCCAGCGCTCCTTCTCATTGCACAAGGGAGACTGATATTTAACATGACATTTTTTTTCTGTTAAGGGTCCTGAACCATGTGTTGACTGTTGCTTTATTGGTCACCTCATGTCTTGTTTGGAAACCTTCAGTTATGCACTGACCTAGCCTTTTGTATTCCTTTAAAAGCACTGATTTCTTCTTTCCTTGAGCCTTTGTCCAGGTAAGTCTTCCCCTCTGACTGTCCTAGCCTTTCTCAAATTCCTTTGAAAAGATCAATAATCTCTCTTTTCTGTCCATTACCCAGGCAACTCTTTCACTCTGACTGAGATTCTGTACCTTTCTGATTCTTCTAGGGTCAATCTTGCTTCATTCCTCAGTCCCTGTGTGTTCCACCGACCTCTCATCTTAACCCCAGTACAACTAAAATCTCAAAATCTGGGCAGTTTCAAACAAACAGACACGTATTTCATCTGAGTGGCCTTCTTTCATCTTATCTCTACTATTGCCTTCATTTATAAAATTGTGTTGTTTGATGGCTTCTTTCATTAATCAATTATTTTTCACTTCTCAGTCTGTCTCTTACTTTGAAACTGTCTTCATCTAAGGATTAGACTGGATGACCTCCCTGTGGGTGTTTTCTGTGTTTATACTGATGATGAGCCCTTCTCTTACCTGGAACTGTCTCCCCGTTTGCTTCTATGGTGCGGTTATGTCACAGAAAAATTGGTTTAGTGATGAGCTCCAATCTGCTTACAGAGAACTCTAGGGATCTTTATCTGTTTTTCACCTACTTTCAAATTTCAGCTTACACGGCTTCTACCTTCCTTGCTTGCCTTCTCTTCTCTTGCATGCATTCTTCTAACAGTGAAGTACACAGTGATTGACAATTCATGCACATAAGATGCACCTTAATTGAGTATTTATATGATTGGCTCATTGTTCAGGAGTTATTTTCTTTTGAATAATCATTATATATAGGATTATATATAGGATGGTCCTGTCTTAATATGTCTAGAGAAATCACTGATAAAATGAACTGTGTTTGATTACTCCTAAAATCTATCCAGGGCCTTAATTCTCTGATCTCATTAGTCTAAAATGATAGAGTTGGAAAGTTTCACTGATGGTCACCAGTTAAGATATCTTCAAGTATCCCATCATCAACTCTGTATTTTCAACTGCTTCAGTGTGATTAACACATAGCAAATACTTCAGGAATCAATACGGATGCTACTTTTCTGTGCACTTCAATATGATGGTTATGTTTCATTTTGTTTCTCTTTTTTTGGAGGGGGGAGGAGAGTGTGAGAAAATTCACAGAGAATCTACCATTTTCATTTATCAATCAGATGAGAGCAGGCAGCAAGGTTTCCAGAGGGCAACTTACCTAAGGGTACTAGACATCATACCTCTGCATCCCCAATTTAGTGGACTGAAATAGTTGATATTTACAAACAAATTTTAGGCAGTTAACACTGCTCTTTAAAAGTATAAAGTTATATAAATTCCAATTATTTATTTGCCATGTGCCATTTTATGGATTTTTCAGGCCTCCCTCATAAAATTATTTTTCTGATTTTATTTTATAAACCTAAAATTCAAACTCCCTGTGAACAATTATTTCCTGCATAAACTTGTCTGTTACACATACTATGCATTAAAAAAATTAACTGCAGCCAAGAGAGATTTTAGGGTATGTTAAATGTAGTTTTAATTGCAATTCATTATGCCACAATATTAGCAATAGCAAACAAATTAATCATGTCTTCTAGGCATTGTACTTACAGTACATTATATGTAAAATAATTTTTTAAAATTCTTACTTTTTCTCACCTATTAATAGCAGTTAGAAATGTATCTTACTTTCAGCACATTAGTGACAATAAATCCTAAGTCTTCCTCTAAGGAAGATTTCATTTCTTTAGCTAGAAAAAAAATATGGCAAACTCACTAATTTAAAAATGTCAGTAGTAAAATGATATTTAACAAGTGTTTAAAAATATCTCCTGAATAACTCTTAAGGCAAATAAAATAGTAGAAACACATATTTCCATTGCCTCTTTATTTTCCCATTTATTTGATTTCTATTCCGTCTAGAAACGCAAACTTTTTTTTCTGGTTTTCTAGCTGTTAGGATTAGAGGGATTGCACCCATAGCTCTGGATGTTGTACATAGGAGGAAATCTCATGGGAATGTGCCATGAAATTAGATGTTTAACCTTAGATTCGCAGGATGCCAGATGCAGTCATTGAATCAGGGCAGAGGACAGCTTATTCCTTGCCTAATTCAATCACCAGTTCTTAGTCTTGGAGCCCTAGAGCATTTTGGCCTCCATACAATCTAATCCTAAACCTAGAATTTGAAGGCTTCAGCCTCCATACAATCCAGAACATTTAAGCAACTGTACAGTCTAATCAACCTTCAAGACTTACTGCTTACTGAGCCACTCTGACTAGCTCCTTCTTAAATCTGACTCTTCTGGTTCAACTCACTTGCTATTCTGGCTCAAACTCTTCTCTAAGCTGACTGATTCAAACTGGCCTTCTAAGTCGACTGACTTTCTGACTGAACTCTTCTGACTCTGGGACGATTCTCTGACTGCCTCAGACTAAACTGCTCTGCTTGACTTCAAACTGACTCACTCTTCTGGTTTGATACTGACTTGAAGAAGTGCTGAGTTGCCTCTGTGTCTCTGCATCTCTCCCTGAGCTCTCATTGCTCAGTTTCTCTGTTTCTCTGCCTTATTCTTGCTCAGACCACCAGCCTCATACTGCCTGCTGTAACTGACTGTTGTAAATCTGAGCTGAGAGGCCACATTTCTCTCTGAGAGTTAGACATGTCCTCACTCTGACTTATTCTTCTCCCTCTTCTTTTGATTAGTCACTTTGCCTGTCCTTTACTGACTCATCTCAGACATTAATTTTTGTGTGACACTGACTCTTTCTGAGCTCTGCTTCCTGTGTCTGCTTCCACACTCTATTTCTGTCTCATGGATTAAAGGCTTATGAATGCTACCATTACCTTATGAATACTGGGATCAAAGGTGTATGCCACCACTGCTTTCTGAATACTGGCGTTAAAGGTATTATGTACCAATATTCTTAAAATTCCATCCAGACCACACAGGCCTCTAAGTTTGATTCCTTCATATAGACCTCTGGAATATAGACCCGAGCTTTCACACAGGCTTATTCTTCTACATAGAAGTGGAAAACAGTGACTGACCTTCCCTTTCATCTTCAGTGAAAAACAGTTTAGCATATGAAACTAGAGATCTAAACAATTTGGATCTCTATTTCTAGCAAATCAGACTTAAGGCTTAGTATATTCATTGGGCCAAGCCACATATAAGAACCTAAATTTTTATTTGTTTTTGTTTTTTGTTGGACATTTCACAATCCAGATGTTCATGACTGAGAAAATTAGGATGCAGAACATTCAATGGTCACCCAAAGTCAACCTGAGATGGTGCCTCTACAGTTTGGTGTCTTACAACAATAAAGTTTAAAGACATGACTCAAGGGAGTAACCAAAATGAAAGTAAAGCTTTATTAAGAGAGGGGAAAAGGAGAAATGGTATGACTATTTTTATCTAATTTTAAATGTGTAGTTTTTATGTTTTTAAAAATTGATAAACTAGAAAAGTTGAAGGAAAATGTGAAATTAAGGAAAAGTAAGCAAAATCCCCAAGGGTGTGGATGGTTTAAGAAATGAAAAATCTTTCAGGTGCTGGTCTATGGCTTCTTATAGAACTACAACAGATAGTGAACAAAGACTGAGAGGTGAATTCTATTGAGATTGATTAATCTCCGGGCTTCATCATGGCCCAAATAATTAAAGTGTCACTACCCTCTGTGTGTATGTACTTTTATCAACCAGAAAGATGATACAAGGTGTTCAGTTTGGCCACCTAGCTTTAGGAGCTTATGCCCTTCCTCTGTCCACCTCCAATTGCTGCTTTGATACCTGTCGACTTTGACTCATTTGACAGCCATTATCTGGATGGAGTTGCTACTTTTGAAACTTGCAAATGTTGCTGGTCTTAGTTCTTGGAAGGGTCTACTAGCCATTAATTTAATTACTTCCTTTTTTTCTCATATGTATATGACTACCTTGTAATTTCACTGTGGTGAGGAGTTAAGTTCTATTAGAGCTACCAAGATGCAGCAATAGTTTTTCTTGGTCTCCTTAAATCTATTACCCTGTCTACAGAGTGGTCTGGGGTGGTCTCACTTCTGGAATAGGTGTTAGCTTATTTTTGGAAGTCATCTTTACTCCTTAATTTAGTCTGCTACAATTAGCTGCATTAGAAGCAAGAATATATGAAACCGCAATGCATAAGATCCTCAGGGAATCTCAATCTCTCTCTCTCTCTGTCTCTCTCTGTCTCTGTCTCTCTCTCTGTCTCTGTATCACTCTGTATCTCTCTGTCTCTCTTTGTCTCTCTGTCTCTCTGTGTGTGTGTTTGTGTGTGTGTGTGTGTGTGTGTGTGTGTTGGAGGTAGAGCTTGCCTTCCCCAAGCTCTGCCCTTCCTCTTATCTTGTCAGCCTTGTGATCTCATATCCAGCTATAAGCCTTTTGTTTCTTATCTTAGTGACTATACCATTTTAACTCTAATATTTCCTTTAACACTAATATCTATTCACTCTGAATCATTTAATTTTTAATGATTTATCTTTATTACTTTTATTTACAAATATGTGTGCTACTGGGAATGTACGACACACGTTGGCCAGTGCTTGTCAAAGTCAGAAGCAGGTATCAGATCTCCCTGGAGACAGAGCAACAGGCGTTTCTGAACGTCCATATACGGGTGTTGGGAAGCAAATTCCAGACTTCTCTTGAAACAGCAAGCGGTCTTGACTGCTAAGCCATTTCTCCAGCTCCATCATTAATTATTTTTTTCTTTAAAGTTTCTCCGTATATACCAGGGTAACCTTGAAGTCTCAGTCTTTACGTCTCTACCTCCAAGTCCTGGCACTGCAGGTGCGAACTACAAGCCTGGCTCCATGATTGTTGTTGTTTCTGAAAAAAAAATAGTTGTCACTGTCAATATGTTCTACCATTACTTTCAGGAAAATTTATCCCCAATGGATGCGGTATTTGTTTCCTCACCCAGTATAAGAGACTTTGAAGTTTTTGAGAATTTGATCTGCCATAGATATGTTGTAATCCAGAGCTGTTAGATAAAATACTTCATTATTTTATACTATGCCTATAATAAGGTGTGCAAGTCAAATTATCCTAGTTGGGTTCAGTGATGTTTTATGATATAAATGAGACTTGAATTTGATGCTGGGAAATAATCTTAAAGAATCAAATGAAATACAGAGGCCATAATGACAGAGTTTTGTGACATGAAATACTACAATACAGATGCACAAAATGGACATAATATTACAGGGCCTTTCTCTTATATCTGTAAAAACTACAAGTATTGTCTCTCTCCCCTCAGCTCCTTCCTTACTTCTTCCATTCAGAATTTCATCTCGCATGTGTTTGGGCTATATCCAAGATCTCATACAGGCTAAGCAAGTATTCTACAACTTCAGTTATAGTTCCAGTCTCTATGTTTTCTTTATTTTTTAAAGCTTGCTCTATTTAGTGTGTGTGTGTGTGTGTGTGTGTGTGTGTGTGTGTGTGTGCTGCCACCATCAAGGTGCTGTAGGTCAGAGGACAACTTGGTGAAGTTAATTCTCTCCTTTTACTTATATGTTGGCTCCATGGATTGCACACAGGTTGCCATGCTTGTGATGCAAATACTTTATAAACCCATCTTTCTTTTCAGTGCATCCTAAGTTTTATTTGAGACAAAGTACAGCTGTATGTTGAGTTCCTAGGAAGCACACAGAAGACTTGTATTCAGATCCTACTCTTGTGAATTGTGAAATTTCACTGGTTACTTAATCTTTTTAACCATGAGTTTCTCTCTTGTGAAGGGCATTGTGGAACTTCCTATCAAGTGCAGATATTATTTGTGAAATCTAATCTTTTTTATGCCCTTGAAAAATCAGTAGATCTCTTTTTCATTTGAGTTTGGTACTCATCATTATTTTTATGAAGAATCATTTGTATTTTAAAATAAATATTATTTGTGTTACTTTCTAATTACTTGATGAGAAAGTAAAGTACTAATAGATAACCAAACTTTCAGAGTGGTTAGAAAATTTTATTTTCCTCTGAACTCTATGTTTTAAATGCCTAGAGCCAAGTATATAGATTAGAAAATTTGAATAGCTATGTGTACACTTGGTACTGTCATTCTAAATAACATTATATGTGTCTTAATAATTCATAAAATTCTTGATATCTTGAATATCACTATTGTTGTTGTATCACATTAACTCATGAAGATGTGTATATATATATTCCTCATTTCTTATTTCTGACTAGAATTTGAAACTTGAATTTAATATTTTGATGTTAAGAAGGTAAGTAAATAGACCTCTTTTTCATGAAGTATGTATGTGTGTGTGTGTGTGTGTGTGTGTGTGTGTGTGTAACTTTTATTGGCTATTCTGCTAAAAAACATATTATATTTTCCAATGTTATTTCTGTAGCTCTAATTTTCTAACATTTTGTCTCATTGCTCACTTAGTCACCTGGTTTGTGAGTTACTGTCATGCTCATTAGAAACATGGAAATAATTTCTTAAGGGACATATAACTTTCAAGATGAATCCACATTGCTCTCTGGACTTACTGTACAGATTTCAGAATGCAGAATAATGTTGGCTTTTCACCCTCCTGTGTCTTCTTTGCTGAAACAGGATCAGGCTCCTGACGATCCATCAGAGCTGTAGTTAGTTTGTCCTCACCATGCTCCTAAAAGTGCCTACTCACTGGGCTGCAGGAGTCTGCTCCCTACAGCCAGTGCCTAGGTGACGAAGTGCATCCTGGCTGTGTTGTCACAATATCACGCCTTTCCCATATTTTGTGGTGTCACTATTTCCAGCTAGAATTAAGATTCAGTGTCAGCACTTTCTGGCATCTCAGTGGTGATCAGCATTCTTGCTCGGCAGGCCAGGGAGAAAGTGCTTCTTTGTCTATATCTGTTCTGACAATTTGATATATTTAGGTTCATCTTATGAATATCATTTGGTGGTATTTTTGGCATTCAGTAAAAATAGATGTTTTTCCGCTGTACAGAGCTATGGTTTATAATAAAATTTACATTGCAGTGTTCATGGCAGAAACTATGATGAAGCCAAGTGGTCCTTTGCAGTCTAAGCAGCTTCACCGTTTTAAAACGTTTCCTCATTTAACCTGGAATACCAGTAATGTTCACCACTTACAATTATTTCCATTTTGTTATTCTTATTTCTTGAAGGATTTCACTACTGCTGTGATCAATTATCCTTATTAAACACCTTTAAAGATGGCACTTTCTATGAGTTCATCAGAATTATTAGGGCCATTTGCCTTAGGGTACACATGGACTTTGGTAGGGGAAAGCAGTGTGCTTTTGAGAAATTTATGTTTTCTCCAAGTACGTCCTTCCATACTGTAGCTGAGCTTTGGATTCAATGTTGTGATAAATCTTACTTGTCCAGAACAATTAAAATCCCAGTGTGTAAAATCAACTTATTTTATATTAATAGCCCAAATGATAATGGATCAACAAAAGTCTGTTTTACATCTTTTATTAAAAATTATGTTTAGAATGCCTTATGCCTTGTGTGTTGTTAGCCATATTCACAGTAGCTAAAAGCTGGAAACGAACAAATTCAAGTGTTCCCACTTAAACAAACAGGATGTGGTACAGAAACAAAAGGAGACATCGCGGAGCTTTATAAAGGAAGGGGATTCTGATGCATGCCACAGTGAAAATGAAACTCGAGGAAGTACTTGTGCTAAATGATGTTTGAGTGACACTTCCAAGGCAGGAGAGTGTGATTTTGCATCCTGTCTCAAGGATCCACTCTATCTTCTCCAATTGTCCCTCAGGTGCCAATGTAAGGAAGAAGGAGGCTTATTAATATTTGGAGGAGAGTCACAATTAATAGACCTCGTTGATGAATTAATGAATCTAAATCTAAATCTAAATACTATGGTCTGTGAAAGTAGAGGGAATGTAGAAAGGGACATGTGACCAAAAATTTGTAGTCTCTCTCTATTTCAAACCTGAAAAATTCACAACTATTAAAATGGGTTTAAGATATTTAGGGTAGTATTTAGTTCATTTTAGGATAGTTTTCTGTAGGCATTAAAATTTACATAGAAATGTTTTAACTAATTAGATCAGGAAAGTGTTACATTACTTTTGAAACAAAATGATAAAGATTACATGGATTAATAATTCTAATTTAAAAAAAAATTAAACAAAGGGTTATTTCACTTTGAAACTCTTCCCTTTCATGGGCAAGTATGAAAAAGAATGTCAGTTACGTGCTTTAAAATTGTATGAGGAAAACCTCAAGAATCATATAAAGACCTATTTTTTAATTAACAGAGGGGGATGGTAAATCAATTATATATATTGATGAAATGATGAATCCTACAGCATGTTCATGTCAATATTTTCAATATTTCACCAAAGTGGCTCTTTTAATTGTACAACAAACTTGAGATCTTGTAGAGGTCATCTGGCAGAATGAATGTGGAGTAACTTGATTTGAGAGTGGATTTGGACAGCATCATGAGGATGGTTGCGGTGATGTAGACGAGAAGCCCATGAAGGAAACAAATAAAAAGAGGGTAGATTTAAATTCAAATTTGTATGGAACTGACCTAGGGGCATAAAATAACTGATTTGTATATCCACATATGACATTCCAGGAAAACAAACAACCAGATTTGTTGGTATGTTGGCCTTGATTTCACAACGATCCTCTAGTTTAGTTCTCACACTGAAATTACAGTGAGTACTCTCATACCTGGCCCAGAAATGTGTATCTATTATGTATTGTACGTATACAAAAGAAATATGAAGCATCATGATAGGATTTATTTAATTGAATTTTCTTAGCTTTGTATGGGAGATTATAGAGATGCACTCTATAGAGATATACTCACTGGAGATCTTTTATAATAAAATATGAAGAAGGCAAGATGTGATTTTTAAATTATCCATATGTATATGATTTTGTAGTTGATATTTAATTTTCATATATAAATCACATGATTTCTATAGTATCAGGAAACATGTAGAAAAAGATGTCTCTGATCAAGACATAGTATACACAGTAATATTGCTCATTATATAAAGGTGTAATAATAAATTTCAATCATCTATCAGTTGTATATAATCTCATTTAAAGACATGCTTATTTATGGAGGTTAGAAATAAGTCTGCACAGTTTTATTTCCCTTAGTGCTTTTCATTTAAGTTGGTGGTAGAAAACAATTATGTTTACCTACAGAATTATGTCTGTCATTCACAACAGCCATCAATTTCAATGCCAGGCTGAATGATAGCCTCCAAGATGTCCATATACTAGTTTAGGGATTCTCTTTGTGGCCAAAGAAGCTTTGCCTATGCAATTAACTGAAGTATTTTGAGGCAAGAAGATTATTGTGGATTATCCAGATGGATTCTATATAATCACCTTGAGTCCTCACACAAAGCAAGATGTTCAGAATCAAAAAGAAAAAAAAAAAAGATTGACCAAACCCTCTGCAGTTATCTTTGGAGATAGAAGATGATGCCATGGGCAAGGCACAGGGGTGGTGATGAGAGTTTAGCCATAGGAAAGAATCATTCTCCTCTAGAGGTTATGGGAGTACCAGCCATGATACCCACTTAAATTTTTGCCTAGTAGGACAGTTTTCACATTTCTAACCTTCTGAACTGTAAAGATCAATAAATGTTCTTTTGAGTCAGTAAGTTTACAGTAGTTGGTAGCCATAGGAAATGTATGGTCTGTGCATAGAAGCTTCGAGTAAGCAATATAACCCTCAATACTTTTGTGATTCAAGGTTTCGTATGCTAGCTGTACTTTGATATTACTTGTATGTAAAATACTGCCTGTTCCTGCAAGTGTTGTTTCTCCTCTTCCTCCTTATTCTTGTTATCTATTATTGTTATTGTTATTATTATTATTTGCTTATAAGTGAAAGTAGATATGGCTTTGGCATTTTTATCAGAATAGTGATATGAACCTTATTTCAATAAGGTTGAATCATGCAGTAGCAGATAGTAGTCTCTATTCACAAATTGACTCCTGCGCTACAAATGTTTGAGTTTATATACATGTACACACCTGATACACACACACACACACACACACACACACACACACACACACACTAATTTTTTCAGTCTCTGGAGAAAAATATGTGTGTTCAGTAAACTTGTCTGTGTATGGCAAATAGAATTTTGCAAAGACTTCTCTAGTGAGGTAGAGTAAGGACTCATTTAATTTGACTGATGCTTGGGCTCAAGAAAGGCATCATAGAAAAAAGGGAATGAAACAAAACACCATACAAGCAGGCTTACAAATATTGAGTCAGATCTTGAGATCTGCATTGCTGTCATCAATGTTTGTCCCACCACTGACTGCCCCGAATGGAGGTATATTATCTACAGGATAATAAACCGAAGGGACAAAAGCAAAATAGTCAGACACGGTGGCTGATTCTTGCAATCTCAGGGGTAGGTAAATGGAGAGAGAGGGTTCAGGTATGTACGACAGGCAGGGCTAAATGAAACAATGTCTTAAAAATAAGGAAAGAAAAAAGAACAAATGATCTACGATCATGCCTTCTTCTTTCATCCACTGCAGAAGGACTACTCTTGCTCTTGAGCAGGAGGAACTTATATTCCAGTCATGTTTGGCTGGCCCTGTACTATCATATAGTTGTATTTACCCCACACCATATGTGTTGTGGGGCCAAGGTCTGGTGTCCCTTTGCAGCTGTACTTTTTTTCTTATAGAACATGCTTGACGTACTCTAATTCTACCTCTAGCATATACCTGAGCCCATCTCTGTGGCTACTGCTGGCTTCTTCTTGCTATCTATTCTGCCCAAGAGAAGACTGTTAATCTACTTTCCCAAAGCTTCAGCAGCAGTAGTTTTTACTAGTGTAGAGGAAGCTTGATTGTGCATCTGCTATGTTCATACCTGTCTGAAGAAAGAGCCAGGAGTGCAATGAGAACGATTGCATTTTTTTTCCCCAGCAATTACCGTTGATCAAGACACACAATGGATATTTAGATATCAAATCATCTCATTTTCAGAACCTTCCCATGAGGTTGACATTCTTATACTTTCCACTTTATAAATAAGAACACAGAGAAATAAACTGACTAGGTATGTGCATTCCTAAGGCCCTGAGTGGCAGGGTTAGAATTTAATTGAAGGCAGCTCTGCAGAGTTGGTCTTTACTGTAACTTAGCTCTGACCCTTTCTTAACATTTCTTTACTGGTTGAGCATTTGCGAAGGGAAGACAGAGACCCAAAGCAAAAGAATTCTCTCCCCAGGTCCCAGAGTGAGAAGTGGGATCCAGCTGTGAGATTTATGCCTGCTGGTAGTTCAGCATAAGTCAGCAAGGCAAGAAGGATAAAGTTCAAGAAGGCTGGGTCTCACTGGTACAGGCAAAGGTTTTGAATTTGAATCTATTTTATGTAATGGGAAAGACATTTGCTGGAAATGAATCATTCTAGATAGGAAACTGTCCCTGCATATTCTGAAAAAGCTGCTAAAACCTACCACATGAATTTCCAAAACCATTGACACAGCTGGGATTTTATTATAGATTTGCCACAGTGAAAGATAATGTGGAGTTATTTCTCTATACCAATGATACAACTTGTAATCATGTCTCTCGTTTTTAAGAGAATTGAAAGAGCATGTGTGAAATCTGAGATGATTTGCTGAAGCATAAATTACCACACAAGACTTTGTCTGGGAGCACATCTTTAAATCACTCACTAAGACTTTGCTAGAAGACTGGTGCAGTTCCATTAGTCAGGAACTTGTTGCATCTTGGAATGGGCTTTTGAGTAAAGTGTCTAGATGGAAACCTGCCACCGGCCCCTTCACGTTCCAATGGAGAATTCTGCAGGGGTATTTTGAATCTCTTTTCCTTCCTGCTTACAGGCCAGCTGTTTCTGTGGCACGCATCTGCTTTTCTATCACCTCCTCTGTAAGGGGACTCTGGTACCTTCCTCTCTGCATTCTTACAGAGAGCAAGATAGGTTAAATACCAGTCATGCATCTCTTCATTAACCCATGATTTTGTTCCATTGACATCATGAGCCCCTTGAGAGTATGGACCATATCACATTCAGTATAAGATAGTGTATGATACACTATGATTGCTTCAAAATTGAAATGATTATTTCATCAAAACATTTTTATTGAGAAATGATGCTATTTCAAGTAGCAAAAAGAAAAAAAATGCATTGCTGTCAAGAGACACTGAGATGGTTATCAGTATGCATACATATGCATGTATATTTTGCCATGCATTAAAGAGCGAAGGAGAGAGAAGGAGAGGTGGGGGGAGAGGACATAGTGAAGATTGGACTATGCACAGGTTGACAGCTGCTAGTTTCACATACAGAAACTATCTCAGATAAAGATCTGCAGAATCAGGATGAAAAACAAAGCTGAAGCAGAAATCACAGTTTTAAATTTACCAAAAAATCTAGTTAGAAATGAAGAATGCATAAAGTACATGCTTTTGAATTTCTAACAAACAAACATTAATTTCATATCACAATCCTAAACTTATTACTCCTTTTGTAGCATATATACTAAGACATTTCATAGTGGCAACTTACAATAATATCTCCTGAAAAAATTCACTCTTAACACTTTGGGGTTTATTTCCAGACAAGTTTATACGCATATGTTTTAACATTGGGATCACCTAACATATAGGTATAAGTTCTGCTTTCTTTTTTTACTGTTCGATGGGACAATTTCAATGCTTTTATATCTTTTAAACATATTTAAAATAATTGCATGCATTCAATTTCTTTGTCAATTCATTCAGTCATCCATCCATTCATTCATCAAACATTAACTAAGCGTTATCCTGGGCCAAGCAGTATACTCCACTTTGGAGGGGCAAAAGCCAATGATGGTGTCATTACTTTGAAGCATAACTTGCTTCAAAGGTACAGGTTATGTGGCTGAGATTATTTTTGTAGTTGTCAACTTGACTGGACTTAGTAGCTCACAGATAGGTAGTAGGGCCTCTATAGTGTTTTTCTGAAAGAGATTAGTATTTGAAAATACAGCGTGAACAATGAAAAGTGAAGAAATGTTCTCTTATTCATGGAGAATTTGAATACATATACATGTATTTCTCAAGCAGAGGAAGGGGTAGGGCAGAGTTACTCTGTAATTGCTCTAAGGCAGTCCCAAGCTGCTCTACAGCACTGTGGCTGCTAGCTTTTGGTTGTGAGAATCCGATATGGCTTTACCCCATTGGTGTCTATTTATCAGGAATTAAGATTGAACTTCCATCTTGGCTTTCCTGCCCCTTTACCAGAAAACCAACTGTGGGATTCTTTTGGCTTTCAAATATGTGAACCTGGCTGAGGAGACCACTGTCATGAATTGTTTGCTGCAAAAGCAAGTAGACCTGAGTTTGGATCCCCAGGCTCTACATAGAAAGCTGGCTTTGTAGTGCAAAACTGGAAACCTTGCAGTACGCGTATGTGTTGGAGGGACAGATGGACTTGTTGGCCACCCAAGCCAGTCTAACTGAAACAGCAATTAGTCTCTGGGTTCAGTGAGGAGCCTTCCTCAAAATAAGGTGGAGATTGAGAAAGGACAGTGATCAACAGTAGACATTAACTTCTGGCTTCAACACCTGCTTTCACAGGCCTGTGCACACTCATAAATCACACACACACACAGAAATACATGCATGTGCACATGGACATGCACATACGTACCTCGTATTTGTGAACAACACTCACTTAACAACGCTCACATAATATGTGACCATCTATTGTGTGTGTGTACACACACACACACACACACACACACACACACACACACATGTATTTTCTGTGTATCTACCCTTTTGTGTCTGTGATTCTGGGAAATATAATAGAGTGGCCAATACTGACTGTTGACTGACTCGACATGCAAATTCTTCTCTCCTGATTTTCTCAGAAATTGATCTGGAAAACACATTCCAAACCTGTCTTCTAGATGCAGCTGGTCGTGCAACTCAGTTGTAGCTTATGTGATTTAAATACGAGTGTGGTAAAAAAAAAAAAATCTCTAGGAAGTTTTTGCTTTTTATATGAAGGAGTTGATACATAGAGATTCTTGACAAACATTTCATTTTTTTTTTCTACTTTAAAAGAAGCATGATGTTTCAACTGTGTTTTCTATCAGCTATGAGAACACAAGCAGCCTTCTGAGCATTTCAGGACAGAAAATACTCTAAAATCATGTTCCTGGTAGTATCACTGAACACTGAAGCAGTGTAAGCACTATGTGTGATGAGATATTTTATGTTGACAAAACTCTCACTTGGTAAATTTTGACTAGTCAGATTTCCTGATGTTTATAATGAGACATGATAATAATGTCTCCTATGATTTAGCCAAACTGTTTTTATGCTGTCTTTAGTCTGTTGTTACTTTTCCCCAGTTTTAAAACTATACTATAAAGAATAATTTCATCTGAAAAAATTTAGGTCCGTTGAAATTATGATAAAATAATTGTGTGACATACAGCTACAGGACACAGCAGCATGACTTTTGACATAATTGAATTGACACATTTACATTAGAAACAATTTGCATTTCAAAATATAGAAAAGCACCCATTGCAAATGACAGTTACTTCTCATTGATATTTCTTTAACTCATAATATGTATTTAATAAAAGGAATACTAGATTTGATTTCAGAAAATGGCCCTACATTTTTGTATGTGTATGTGTGTGAAATTAGAATTTAAAAAGTAGTGGAGTCATTCTTGTTCAGCTCTCATGTGGGCAAACATTTGGTGAGACTTAGTAAGTGTAGCTCATTATTTTGCTTGGAGAAACAATCTCATAGCAAAGTTCCTGATGCTCTGGCTGTTACAATCTTTCTGCTCTCTCTCCCTCAGTGTTACCTGAGACTTAGTTGCAGTTGTGTTTCGTAGGTATATCCATTGTGATTGGGCTCTACAACTCTGCCTTTTATTGGTTGTTGTTTTCTTTAGTATAATATGTTTTCTTTCTTTCTGACTACTGCAAAGAGAAGTTTCCTTGATGATGGGTAAAGACTGCATTTATTTGTGGCTGTAAGTGCAAATGTTTATAGATTGTTGTTAGGTATTATTCTGGTTTAGTGAATTAGTGGTTGTAGATTCATCTCCAATAACTAGCATTAAGTGGCTAGTTAGGTTTCCAGTACCAGGCATGGTCTCCCTTTTGTTGAGCAGATCGTAAGTTCAATTAGACAGCTGCTGTGTAACATTTGAACATGCTAAACTGGATGGAGAAAAGCCCCTAAGGCCTCCACCCTACATAAAGAACTATAGGCAACTGAGGGAAGCCGGGAATTGGCGAGGTTCATCAGGGAAGAACACATCAATTGGCTGTCCAGTGATAAAGGTTAGCCAAGAAAACACAGAGATAGCATTATACTTACTGAACAGGTTATACTCAGAAATTATATATATTTTATGAAATAACAATTAGAGGAGAAGTAGCCAATGATCTGAAGGAGAGTGAAGGGGAGTATATGGGTAGGGTCAAGAGGGAGGAAAGGGAAGGGAGAAATGTGATTAAATTGTGAATCAAAAATTGAAAAGAAAAAAATGTAGTGGAACACCAGTGGGCACCCAGTTTTCTTGTCTGAACTCTACTGATAACCGTGATAGCCACAACCACCAAAACAAACTGCACCGCCTTGCAGTGTCAGCAGACACTCTCTCTCATCCAAGTTGTGTTTTCTTTAACATTCTGAAGTATTCACCCAGAGTATTTGACATTTATTTGGAAGAAGTCCAGTAAAATTCTCAACCATTTGTTTTCATAGTTTTTGTTAAAATGTGAAAATGAAGAGTCTTAGGGAAGGATCAAAATGGTGTTCATTTCTTATAATCTCACCTCATTGCAGAAAAGATATAATTATCAACTAAATTCTGGAAAAGCACAGAAACCCCACATCCCAATGTTCATCTAATTGCAAATTCCTTCACATTAAGTGCTTGCAGGGTGGTTTTTAAAGTGGGTTTTTTTTTTAAAATATTGAACACATTATTTGTTTTTGACCTATGGGTTATATATTGAATAGGCAGTCATAATTAGCTCTCCTATTTGGAAGACAAAAAACATCCCTAGGGACTTGTCTTGTAAGAATCTAAATATAACCTAATCAGAAATTGAAATACTAAAGGAGTTCCAATCATATGTTTACTCAGATACAGCAGATGATGATAAAGGAATTCTCTTCCTGTTTAATACATCTTCCTCTCACTGTAGATCCCTTCTATGTCCACCAATGTCCTGTCATTTCCCACTTCACTGGAAGGGTTCCTGATTCACCACAGTCCAATCAAGTATAAAAAAACAAGTTAGAAGCAATCTGATGCCGGGGGTGAAAGGCATCAGAATGTAGGATTTCTATAAAGTATGTTCTTAATGATGATAGAAACCTTCATCTTTTCCCACAATATCACCATTGTCCTTCATTTGCAATATTACCTAGGTTGAAATTACTTCCTTTAAGGCAAGTGATTTTGAGCATACCAAGTAATAAAGAGGAGACTAATGGAATGTATTGGTGATTATATCTTAGCTTACTTTTTTACTGTTTAGTTTATGTAGACGCTTTTCTGATAAACATTCTGTTACTGTTCTGTGGACTAAAATCTATATTTATCTCCATGCTGTGACTAGTACTCATAGTCTGAGGATGGACAGCATCACATATTTTCTCTGTTGATTAGGGTTTCTTAATATACTCAGGTGTGGATCTCTCCTTGACATCATCAAAAAGTGTTTGAAACACAGGGTTATAGGGATAACTGGCTGAATTCCATGGTGTAGCTGGTGTATAATAGGATTTGCTTTTGGAAAGATGTGAAGCAGATGCTGAAGAAACTGCTTAGAAAGAAGCTGTGATGTCTGTGAAAATCTTGGCTTTCATCCTTAATCTCACTTCTTGGGCATGGCTGCTTGTATCAGAGGTTTAGTTCAATGAATCCATGGAGCAACTGAAAGATTTCCTGAAGAGAAATATTCTTTCTGTACTCTGCCAGTTCATTTCATTTTAGTCCCTGTCATAGGTTAAGATAGCAACCTAGAGTGATGATTTTAAAGTTTAAATAAATCATGAATATCTTTGGGTGGATAAAGGTTTCAGTTGTATCATGTACTATACATTAAAATCCTATAGCTATACAGATTTGAACGAGCATCTGCCTGAATAGTTAAACTGGAGAGGAGGAGAGAGGAGAGGAGAGGAGAGGTGAGAAGGGAGGGAGGGAGAGAGAGAGAGAGAGAGAGAGAGAGAGAGAGAGAGAGAGAGAGAGAGAGAGAGAGAGAGAGAGAGAGAGGCATTTTATGTTTTTTGTTTCTATCTTGGAGGTTTTCAATGTTTTTAGATAATGAAGTAGGTAGCAGTATTGATTCTAATTCTATGAAGGCAGAAAGTTGGATACTAAGAGAAAATGTGTTAATGTTTCCAATTGTTTTTCTTCCTAGAACTTAAAAGCATTCCCTTATAGAGTTAGTGATTATCTCCAGTGGTTCTTTGCCGTGTACTTAATGGACAATGTAAACTTCAGAGTCTCATATGTTAAAGTAGGTCTAATAATGGAGGCTGGTCCTCTAAAACTTCTATAGACTTGGAGATTGTTTGATTGGCTGCTTGATTTGATGGATTCACAATTTCATTCAATGAAAGATTTATCAAATTTCTTCTCTGTTTTCAGGCGTGTGCTAAAGTGCAATCTTAAGCAAAAATAGACAGGCTCCCTGTGCTCTTGGAGATTATGGTAGAGTAGGATGATGGGCATTAAGGAATCCTGTCCCAAATCACAACTGTGATGAGAGAACAAAAAAAGAGGTACATGTCATGCAGTGTGAAATAAAGAATTTCACATGGTCAGAGCTGGTAAGCATGGTGCCTCTCAAGACTGCTTCCTTCTGCAACTCGAAGAGAGCAGTAGAGATTTTAAGTAGCAGAAATGGTAGAGGAGGGGGAAGCTGTGCACCCATCCTGTAGTAGTGCAGAGCACACAAAATACAAGAAACTGGGAACCAAGGAATGGCTGGAGTGAGTAGACTCCTCACCCTGAGGCTGGAGACTTAAAGTACCAATGTTCCATCAAAGGTCTTTAAGCATTTTGTGTTTACTCCAAGAGCTGAGGGGAGACATTCAAAGTTTTAGCAATGTGCGGAGCAGGACAGAATACATGCAACAAAATAGAATGCCTCTTTCAAAGAGACATTTCAGACTGTAGAGACAGAGGGTGTGTGTGTGTGTGTGTGTGTGTGTGCATGCGTGTGTGCGGGAATGTGCACACATTTCATCTGCTTAGGGTTTTCTAGGACTCAGCAAATGACAGGTTTCTTAACATGGTTTTCATAATTTGGTGATAATGCTTATATCTGCAAACTACGGGCACATACATATAGCAGTGATGACTTCAGGAAGCATAATTCATGTCCAATTTTTTATGAAATGAGACATAAAATGAATGCAAATATCTTTTTCAGCCCACTCTCCTTGCACATAAAGATGGAGACATGTCTCTAAATGTGTACCTGCAGATAGCCTATATATTACTGGGAATAGGTCATGTTATAAATTTAATTTCACAATCTGTGTTACAAAGTCAATATGTAAGCAAGGTATTTACTTGTCAAAGTGACTTATAGTAGCTGCGGTGAGGATCATTTGGCAAAATGATGTAAGAGCAGCTATAATATATTTAATAGCTTCCTCTGCCATGGACATGTATGTTACTTCTATCTCCACTAGTATACAAGATTAGAATGAATATCTTTGCACATAAATCTTTTCATCCCTTTCTGATTATGTCCTTGGGAGAAATTTCAAGATGAAATTACCAGGTCACTTGGTATACATATTCAAAATTTTGATACATTGTGAATTATTTGCACTTCAAAACAGTTGAGGCAATTTAATATTTATCATTATAAAGATAATTTCCATTATTTCATGTCTTTGCTAAGTCATCTTTTATTAAGACTGCTATTTTTTGTTATTCAGATAGAGTATAGTTGATGTACCTTTGTTATTTGAATTTGCTTTTTATATTTCTTTAACTCAATATCATTATTCTTAAAAACTATATATCACATTTTGGAAAATTCATATCCAAGGCTTAATTAAAATGGTCAAAAATTGTTAAATCATTCCAGAGACTAATATGTCTTTTCTTTGTGAATTCTTAGGTATTCCTTTTATATTCAGAAAAATAAGAGGAATTTTGTTGACCTCAGAGGCAATTAACATCATAATGATATGTTTCCTTCATGTTGTTTGGCAGAACTCAACCTGTCTCATGACTAAATATTTTATCATTTTTACTAACATGAATGCAATTTATTCTTAGAACAGCTATAGGTTTACAAAAATCCTGTGAGTAAAACTGAGAGTGGTCCCTTGCCCATCATCTTCCTAGTGTCCAGGTTTTACAATTTTTATCTTATTTTTGAGAATTTCATACATGTGTTGTAATCATATTTGCCCCCCACTTTTTCTTCTGCAGCTTCCCCCATACCCTCTAGCCATACCCTCTAATTTCATGTTTATTTTTATTAATTGCTTTTGTAACCCATTCAATGGAGTCAGTGCTGCTTATATATGCATAGGTGTGGAGCCATCCACTGGAGCACAGGAAGCCTACCAGTGGTCACATCATAAGACAACAGCAATAAAAGTATCCCTCCCACGGTACCTATAAACAATCAGTAGCTCATCAGTGTAGCATGAGTCAGGAGATCATCTGCCCACCTATGGAGGATTTTGGCTGGCTGGACCTTGTATAGATCTTGTGCAAGTTACCTCAGATGCTGTGAGTTTGTGAGTATGGTAACCATATCAAGTCCTTAAGGCAATAGCATTCATCCCTACCCTCTGGTTTTATGTTTTTTCTCCCTTCTCTTTAATATGTTTCCTGAAACTTAGCGGTGGCAGAGTTGATGTAAATGTCTCCTTTAGGGTTGACTACTCAGTCTATTTTTGTAAGCAGTTGCACATCTCTCTATTACTTACTTCAAAAAATTTCCCTGACCAAGTTGAGAGCACCCCATGTATATGGGTATTAAAAATATTTTGAAGGCTGTTTTACACTATCATGGTACCAAGATTTTATTGCTAACTCCTTTAATATGATAACATCTTCTATTATTGTCGTACATTTGTTGGGATTGATGAAGTTACATTGATACAGTGTAATTGTATGGTGTATTGTGTCTTGTAGAGTTCATTCTTTGTGTTGTATTACTCGTACTGGAAAATATCTAGTAACTACCATGTTGGTTTTATATAAAATCTTTTTTAAGTCCTAAAAATCTACTGTGCTCCATTTGTGCACTTGTCCCTCCATTAGTCTGTGCACAGGTGTCTGGCAAGCACTGACTTAAAAATCTGTCTACAGCTTGGCATCTACAGAGTTTGCATGGATGCTATTACACATATGTAACTTTCAGAGTGTTTTTTTTTAACTAAGCAGCACACACATAAGGTTTTTCTATGACTTTTCTCAGCTTAGAATCTTATTTCTTCATACTGATATGTAATATTCTCAGCAAAACTCTGCTTTCCTATTGAAGGCCATTCTCACTGCTTCCAGATTTTAGAAATAGTCAAGAAAGAAATGGCTCTAAATATACACAAACTTCTTGAATTATATTTTAAGATTTTATGTCTGTAAACTACCTCCCTTCCAAAATGGCTGAACAGTCTTATATTCCTACCAAAAATGAATGAGTATTCCTATGGCTCTAGAGTTCTGCCAGCAGATTTTTGGCAGTGTTTTGAATGTAATCTATTCTAACAGGTGTATTGTGCTATCTCCTTGATCAGTTTTTAAATTGCAATCTCCTAGTAATATGTCACATTGTGCTACATCTGTATATCAAGACATGTGTGTGTGGGGGGGATGAGATCATATTTTCACCTTACCTTTTTGTTCTAATTGGACTTTCTCTGTGACAATTTTGAACTTGTATATAATGCATTCTGAACATTCTCTCTTTACATTCTTTCTTCTCTCTCTTTGATGACTGTCAGCCTCTCCTCTTTACAAAGCTTTCCTCAATTTTCTTTCTGTTTGTTTTGTGACCCATTGTGTTTTCCCAGGGCTCTTTGTGTGAATATGGATTTGGGGCCATTCATTGGTGGGATCCCTGGTTGTTACTCTACTAAAGATAATGACTCCTCCTTTCCCAGAATCTATCAGTTGACAGTAGTTCAACAGGCAGATGCAGGGCCCCACGAATCCCTCTCCAATGCATACCTAACTGTGGTTAAGTCCGTTCTTATGCAGGCCCAGTGTATGCAACCGTATCTTCTGTGAGTTCATGATTGCTTTAGTTGTATCATGCCTAGAAGATCATATTTCAATCCCTTCTTCCTAGTCTCTTTTATTGTTTTTACATTCATTCTGGACCCTCTTCCAAGATATTTCCCAAGGTTTAGAGGGTGTGGATAGAAAGGTTGCTTCATAGCAAGAAGTTCATGTCTGTTGCTATAAAACCTGGTCAAAAACACATACTTGGGAAGTTCCAGGTCCCAGGGGTAATTGCTGTTGCTGCTTAAATCGACACAACACCACACTGCCACCTACATCTAACCATAAAGCGGTTCTTACTCCCATAAAGGCCATGCTAGTGTTGTGGAAGCAGTTGTACATGGCCTCAAAATTTAGTAGCGTTGTTTGTAAGTTCACAAGGAAGTAAGAACATTGATATATTTCCTTCCCTAGAACCTTAAGTAGCATGCTATAGCACTATGAAAGCTAGCCAGTATCAAATAAACTTCTAGGTCAGTTCTGGCTTGATTCTTCTGTATTTTGCTATTAAGGCATGTGGTGTTTTTTACCAACAGTGTCTTATAATCTAGTTCTAGGTGAACAACCAATAGCAATGGTATGCGTCTGTATTACTTTGGGGGCCTCTGGTGCCTCACTGATCGACTAAGAAGGCGTTATCTCATATCTGACACTATGTGTGTATAAATTCTTTTGAATTAGGTTACAGGTAGTAGGTTCCTGTACATTGATTTTCATCAACTCTTCGTTTAACTGCTGCCTTGTCACTTTGTACTTCTTTTGTCTTCCCCTTCACTAGTTAAATCTTTCGTCCCCAGGATTTTCTTTCTCTGCTTTCCTATACCTTATATTCGACTACATCACCCCCTTAAGATATACCATCCTAACAGCCTGTGTTTAATTTTCTGGCCTCCACAAGCATTCCAAGTTAGACACACAAAACTAGTCATTCAAAGCAGGGATTCTATCTACAAAGTAGCAGTGAACACTGATGAGCTAGTATCTCTGTGGCAGGATGTGGTGTTTTGTGTATTTTTCCAAGAGTGGGGTAATTGGGTCATTCATTTGTTCTATTACTAGCTTTAAAAACTATTTTAAATTATATGTATGTGTGTGTGTGTATGACAAAACCCAGGAAAATTCTAATACTTCATTGCTTCACAGCATGCCTTTTCAAAGGAATGTGACCTGGTTGGTGTTTGTCTGACTGCTGTGGCTGGAAGGCATTGGGCTGGGCCCATTTTCTGTCTTCCTCTTGCCCCTGTGAGACCACTCTTTATGCAGGAGAGGATTTTCCAGGACTTTGGCTCTTAGAATGACAAGGAGCAGTCCCCCCCACATGCAAATGGGTCTATTTCATTATCCCTGTCTTACCAATGGCCCCTGTCCCTGGGTGCCAAGGACCCTCCCCCACCTTTTTTCTATAAAAAGGTAACCACTTTTGCTTCAATAAACTGAGCTGTTCCACTGACAACAGTCTCCCAGGAATTTTGTTTCCCGCAAGGCTCTCATTCTCCAACTGAAGACATGCCCAGACCCAGAGGGACTCAACCTCTTCTTTCCAAGAGCTGCACTTCTGGACTTAGCTTAGCTCCTTCCTGGGGAGGAGAGGAGGACAAAGAAATATATATATACATATATGTATATGTACATATATACATACACACACACACACACACACACACACAAAGATATGTGTGTGTGTGTGTGTGTGTGTGTGTGTGTATGTGTGTGTGTGGGTGTCTGTGTCTGTGTGTGGATATGCACATGTGTGAGGGTACTGGTAGAAATCAGAGGTGTAGCATTTCCTCAGAACTGGATTTATAGGCAATTGTAAACTTCTCTGGGCATGGATATTAAGAATCAAATTCAGGTCCTCTACAAGAGCAATAGTTGCTCTTAACCACTGAGCCATCTCTTTAGCCCCTATTCCTATCTCTCCCTCTTTTTTTAGGAACCTTCACAATTACTACCACAGTGACTGTACAAGTTTGTTCTCTAATCAATAGTAAATGAAAGTTCTTCTACCCACATCCTCTCTCCATATCTGTTGTCATTATATTCCTTGATATTAGCTGTCCTGACTGTTGTGAGGTGGAATATCAAATTTTATTAATTTTATTTCCTTGAGAGCTAACAATGTTGAATACTGTTGACAAATGCTTATTAGACATTTGTATTTCTTCTTTTGAGAACTTTATATTCTTGTCTATTGTGCATGTTTTGTTTGGGTTAGTGTGTTCAATGTTTTATTTTATTTTTTAATTATTTGCATACTCTAGATATTGATTCTTTGTCAGATGCATTAACATTATGTAGACTACTTGATTGACAACATCTTTGGTGTATAGGTGCATTTTCAAGAAACATTTCTAGTTTGTTTGCTTGTTTGTTTGTTTGTTTGTTTGTTTATTTATTTATTTATTTATTTATTTATTTATTTATGTAAGCCTATGATTGGTGTGTGTGTGTGTGTGTGTGTGTGTGTGTGTATTCGCACAAATACATGCCACAGTATGCTTTAGAGATCTTTGGTCACTTTCCATGGCAAGTGTCTTTTCCTAGTGAGCCATCTTGCTGGCCCTGTGAAGAAGCATTTTAGTTTCGCAAGGTTTCATTTATCAGTTGTTGGCTTTATCTCTTGAGTCGTTAAAATCTTACTTAGAAAGATGTTCCTAGGGTCTATCTTGTGGTATACTTTCATTTCTTCTGGCAGTTTCTGGTTTCACATTAAAATCTTTGATCCATTTGAAGCTTATTTGTGTGTGCAAAGATAAATGTTGATTTTGTTCTTCCACATATAGGGCAGCCTGTCAGTTTTACCAGCACCGTTTATTAAACATTGCTTTTCTTCAGTGCATACTTTTTGGCATCTCTTCAAAAACCAGTGGATTTAAATCATTGTCTAATATTCTGTTCCACTGAGCTCCACCTGTATTTTCATGTCAGTAACACACTGTTTTTATTTCATGGCTCTGTGGCATAATTTGAGACCTGGTATGGTGATATAACCTGAATTACTCTTTTTGCTCAAGATTGTTTCATATATCTGGGGACTTTTTGCTTCTATATAAATTTTAAGATATAAAACTTTTAGTATTTTAAAATTAGGCCTTCTATTTCTTATGGTTGAATTATACTTGATTTATAAAAGTTTCTTTTTGTTTTCATTTGCTTTTTGAGCCAATAGTCTTTTATCTGTATTTGCAATTTAGACATGGGTATGAATGTTTATATACTTCTGACTTCTCTATTTTCATGAAGATACAAGTGACTTCCATTATATGAGATCACCAGTAGTCATGTTTCCATCATGCTTAATTTAAATTTTTTTTAAATAGAGGGAGAACTATTTGCAAGTTGTTGCAAAATCATAAAGGTTCCTTGAAGAGAAATTCTGTGTGTGTGTGTGTGTGTGTGTGTGTGTGTGTGTGTAGTGTTTTATCACCTTCCCTCTCTGTTCTGTAATTCTTACAACTTTTCATTTGAAAAGTTTCCTTTTCTTCTTGGTCATTATTTTTGCCGAATGGTATAAGCCTTCTCAGTGATCACAGTCTTTGGTTTCTATCTTTTCTGGTTGATAATAAACTCCATTCATTGATGCGAATAGATTCTCCAATTCCAGATCTTTGCCCTTAGAGACCAGCTCTAGTCCTTAGGATTAAAAAAAAAAAAAAAAAACCCATAGGTATTTTTCTAGTTTATAAATTTTAATCTGACTTAACATTGGAAGGAAAAAGAGTCGTAGGAGCTTCAGCTCTAATGCATCTCTCCTAATACGTCTGTAATTTGATACCATGGTGACAGGCATCAAGGAAATACTTAGAATTAATAATGTTTTCAGTAGACCCGATGAAGCAATGCATTTAGAATTCCTGTACCTTCTTGATTAAATCATTATGTTGCACAGAAATGCTTTTCTGGCTTAAGCAAGCAAACTATATATTGAAATTCTAAGATTTATTTTAATTGATATAACTAATGATTATGCTTCTGTTGACTTTATTAGGTTATTTTAAGTCAAATCACAAAATGAAAAGATAAAATAGGTGAATTAAATATTATAGTACATCTTGTTACACTTTTTGTATTTAGAGAGTTATGCTTTGGATCAATATGCTATATGTTCCTACTCAAATACCTATATTTTTAAAAAAAGGATCTTTAGTGGTATAAAATTTTAATGAGATTTATTTTTATTATTTGGTGCAGAAGGAATCAGCCATTTGAAGTTATTTTACTATGATCCAAGCATTCAATAAAAGTTATGCAATTTATTTCTGTGCCATTTGACATGCTTCCTTTCAGTGCTTCTAGTGCAATTGCAATGCTTTACAACTTACCTCCCTACCAGTACCTTCCTCATAGTCTGCGCGAGAGTCTTTATGTAACAGTCTCGCCCCAAATTCTGAAATGCCATTTCATTTTCCTCAAAAAATTACACTACACGTTCGCCTAAAGAAGTTCCATAGTGTGTTTGGAAAGAATGTAGCTTTGTAAAAAAATACGTTAAGAAATACCTTAAGGTTAATAGTCTTCACTGGAACTCAGGTGTTTGGCAAAGCCATAAAACTTGAGGTTATAATTAAATGAAAATATTTATTGTCTTAGTTCTCAAGTACCTACATAACAAAATTGTTACCGTTACATCCCAAATCAACTGAAATGCACACTGACAGTCACTCAGCATTTTCCTTGACTCACATGCACATCACAGGCAGTTCAGCCAGAGCCCACCAGAACCTGCACTCCCTTAGCTGCCCCGTACCATCCCGCAGCCTTTATGCGCCAATGTTTGTGTTTTTCCTCTACCTAAATCAATTATTGACAATGACCTTATCTTTCCTCACTGACGGAAATGACTTCTCCAAATGCTTGAGAAATTGAGTCCAGTTTAAAATGCTTCCGTTCCCCCAAAGGTTTGTAGGACACGGACCTTTTTGGTTTCTTATGACACTAAGCTAAGTGCTTTGGATCATGGTTCTCTGAAAAGAATTTCCCATGAGTCTGTGACATAATAACAAGGTTACTGTTCTACTCATGAGCCCTGGTGGCAGAGATACACATGGTCATTTCCAAACTGTGTCGTTCAGCATTTTATTCTTCATAATTGAACTATTATTTGAAAATCCTACCACACAGAGATAAATAATTCCCTCATTAGGTGATGGGAAAATTGACAAAATTTAATATAATTGTATTTCTCTTTATATTAATTGAAGGAACTTATTGGATCATTTCAGTAATGGAAGGTTCATGTCATGTGGGATGTTTTAAAATTACTATTGTCTAGAAATTTAGTCCAGTTTATTTCACAGTAGAAATGTTCCCTACCATATCCTGGCTTGAGAGTTTCAATGTTTCAATGAGGTGTCAATGACTAATATTTCATATTTTAATATATCTAGTTTATACATAAATCAAATCCATTTCTTTACAAGCTCCATTGTATGACTGAGTGAATCTCCTTTCTTTCAGAGACCACGTTAAACAATGACTTAAATAATGCATAATATCTTTCATACAAAATGGTACTAAGAAATAATGTTTTACTTGTCCAATACCTTTACCATCTTTTCAGTTAAAGTTCACCTAATGATTTTTGAAAGGAAGACAGCTCTTCTGGTGCTAATTACTCAAAAAAGAAAGATGATTCTATAGTGTCTTGCACCATCAGAATCTTCACATGTGTACTGTGTAAATGAACTTTAGGGCAATTACAGTGGCAGGTAATGAATTAAGTGAAATGTGTGGAAGGATGTGATCAAGGAAGAAATATTTTACTTAGCTTGAGGTCGAGAGAGTGAGAGACACCTGTGAAAGGCATCTAACTGCTATGGCTCTGAGATGTATATTTTAAAATTGTATTTTAAAGGGTAAAAGGACATCAAATTAATGCCTCCTCTACACTGCATCCCTAAGAGATAGCTCTTGCCTATATCTAAAAGTTAAGAAGCGATTGGGTATTTATACTCAACTAAAAAATAGTCTTAAATCTATGAGTTCTTAGTGTTTATGATTACTTTCTTCAAAGGATTCCACAGAGAGTTCTCCATTAACTGTAGTTAGTATTTAACAATTGAATTTAAAAGAGGAATATTCTTTTCTTTCTCTCCTGGTTGCACTCCTGGCCATTTGAAAAAAGAATACTCAATATTTAATCATCTCCAGTCTCCTAGTAGATTCCAGGCTGATTGAAACCACTCATTAGCACAAGTACTTTTATCATTTTCCTTCAGCCTCAGTTTTTCCTTCAGCAATGTCTACATTTTCTTAAGAAATTTATGGAAATATGAGGGAAGACTGCTATATCATCATGGATACATTGGCAGAAACAAAACCTTATGCAGTGAGACAGTGGGAACACTGATTGTCATAACTTATTTTGCCCCTGAGAATAACAATCCATAAGGAAAATGCAAATTTTATAGTTTCTTAGAGACTTTGGATGTGTATATAAAAATCCTGGATAACCCACCCTTCATTGTATTACATTTATGATTTACATGTTTTATCTTTACCCTTTTTAAAATAAATTTTTATTAAAATATGAAGGGAATCATTTAAGGACATTGTTGCCAACTTTCATTCATGGAAAACATTGTTTCTTAATGTCTATATTTCAAGTAAGCAGCATTGTCTCAAATATACTCCAGGGAGAGGTAAATTGTATTTTAAAATATATGTAAAATATGTTTCTCATCTATTCTCATGATCATTTGCATTTAATGATTAATGTTGAATTTTCTTAGAATGGTCTTAGGAATTTTAATTAAGTCTAAAGAAAGGTAAGGGCTGCACAGGAATTCACTTCCTGCTCTGCACGAATCATGTCTCAAAAACACAAAACCAAAATATAAAGAGAGCTGACTAGCTAATAAAATGAAATATAGTTGTGTAAATGATTAGATTATGTTGAGTGTGAGTTTTATGGTATTTTACTACTAGAGAATGTATAGAGGAAGGAAAATTAACTTGTGTAAATTACATATGCTCTATGAGTTATGATAAACATTCAGTTCATCTACAACTGATGTATTATCAATAAGTTTTGCAAATAAATTAGTTTATGAAAATTAACTCTATTCCTATGCATAAATTATGTAGCTATCATTTCCAATATCATTCAAAAAGATAAAAAAAAATCCTTGGGGTTGGAGTGATGGCTCAGCAGCTTAGAGTTCTTGTGACACCAGCTTATGGTTGAGTTTGGGTCCCAGCACCCCCCCCCCCCCCCCACCACACACACACAGAGCCAGGTGTGGTCACATGCATGCCTATAAACTCAGCATTTTGAGTGGTGAAAGGAGAAGATCTCTGGGGAATTCTTCTGGTTGCCACAGGAATAACGTGTAGAGTGAGAGCAGGTCAGTCGAAGTCCTCTGGTGTCCATGTGCACACAAACAGATCTGCACACATGGACACACATGGATACACGTACACATGCATGCACACACACAGTGAGAGAGAGAGAGAGAGAGAGAGAGAGAGAGAGAGAGAGAGAGAGAGAGAGAGAGAGCAAGCAAAGAATGAGATCTAGAGCAGAGGGAAGAGTGAGGAGAGAGTGGGATGCTCTGATTGGTTTATTGCATTGCCAGTTCATAGTTGTAAGGTGTGTATCTCATAGGAGAAGTTGGATTCTATTTGGCCTTTTATAAAGTGAGTATTTAAAATATTTCTCATGTTTTCCCAATGAATTGCCTTCAGTTTTGTTGATTTATTTGACTCACACACAATATATAGAAAAACACACATATGTACACACACATAGATTAGAAAAACCCTCTACTTGTGTGTGTGTTGTTCGTATATATATGTTTTTCTTATCAGTGCATAGCTTGTATTTTCAACCACCTAGGGCGACTTGTTGGGAACATAAATTCTTAATTTGTATGTAGCACAATTTAACAATCATTTTTTATGATTAAGGTGTGTCACATCTTAGTGAGGAATATCTTACATGTTCTATCACAAAAAAATACTTCCCTATTATATATTCTAGACCTTTTTTGTTATCTTATCTTTTATTCTTTATCTTCACAATTTACCTGGAACTGACTTTTGAGTATGAGGTGAGATAGATGTCGAGTTTCATTTTATTGAATGTGGGTATTAAACTGTCCTTGAAGTTTTAACTGAAAAAGAATGTCCTTCCCCACTCTATGAAGTGCTAACTTTATTCCAAAATATTTGCCCATATTTGCAAGCATCTGGTAATGGACTGTTTTGTTACTTAATGCATATGTCACTACACAATTTTAATGGTTATATATGTTAACTAATTATTTCCCATAGAACACAGTTTTCTGTCTTTTTTTCCTTCAATAATATTTTTATTGATTATTGTTGGTTCTTTGCATACATATTATTTTATCAGTCTGACAACTTGTATACACACACACTCAGAGACAGAGACAGCCACACACAGATATAAAGATAAACACACTTAGATATACAGATACATACACAGACGTACGGAGACAGAAACACACAGAGATTTAAAGTTGTATTTTTTATTTGAATTTTATTTACTCTCTAGGGCAATTTGTGAAAAATCAATATTTTGAATTTTAGCATCTTTGAGTCAATAAACATGATATATAGCTCAAATTTGGTGGCCTTCTTTAATGTCTTTTATAAAAATGTACTTTTTTTGTGGAGCTCATGCATATCTTTTTTGAATTTCAGTCTTAGTGTTGGACTGTTTTTCCTGCTCTTGTACCTGCCAAGTTTTTAAAAACTAAAATTGATTTTTAAAATCTATGATTCCAGCACCCCTGTAAATCTTTTCAGAATTACTTCATATCGGGTCAGTAGGCCTCACAGTTCTACAATTAGCCGCGTGCACATTTTGTTATTTCTCTGTGATAATCTGTGGGGTTCGGTTGTCAGGATCAGAAACGAATTATGGTTAACTTTTGGAAGGTATAATTTACTACAAGAAAAATGTAGGAGAGTCCAGAAATTGCTGGGCCTCTGGGCTTTATACTATGAAAACAAATGGAGATCATAACATCCTCCAAATGCTAAGTTTCATAAATTGAAATTTCGGTGGCTTGCTGCTTCTATGGTGAGTTCCTGCATGTCTTCTTTCTCATCACTGTTTCTTCTTTTCACTTGAAGTGTTCCCTGCAGAGAGCTTTGAATGGTCTAGACTCAGGTCTTTTTTATCCTGACAATATTTAGGTAAAGAAGAATAATTTGGTTGCTGGATTTCTATTAACAAAAAGCAATTACTAACATTTTTGTTTGTTTGTTTGTTTTACCCTGCACATGTATGTATAGTATATGTGTCTAGGTGGTGGAAGGAGAGAGGAGATCCCTTTGTGAGGGATTACAGTGGGAAGGGATATGCTCACTTATGCTGGCTAAGTATTCTGGTAGTTCACTTTATAGGAACTTTTATAGGAGGTGTACAACCTTACAGACTAGTAGATTCAGTGAAAGAATGACCTTCCAGCTGAGAGTTATGATACACATCTGCAACCCCAGAGCTTGGGAAACTGAATCAAGAAAACCATGTAGAATGGGGCACACAAAGAAGTAGTTCAGTAAGAAAATCTTGCTAATGTAATACCTGGGTCTATTACATATATAATCATATGTATATACATATGATTATATATTAAATTATATATATATAATTGCATAATTTTCTTATTTTAATTTTTATTTCTTTGCTAATAAACTAACAAACTTATTACTATTATAATGTCTTCCTTTGTTTATTTTTATCCACTTTTTATTATTGACTCAATTGGAACTTTCAATATTAGTGCTCATTTGCATTGAATATTGTCTAAGGTATAAATATAGTTTTTATTTATTGTAAATTGTTTTTACTTATTGAGATTTTCACACATGCTTTCAATATGCTTCGGTGATACCCACTACTCACTTCCCCTCCAGTTCCCCGAAGACAACCCCCCATCACATCTCTTTTTTATTTCATGTCTTCTATTTTAATCTGTGTCTAATTAGTGCTGCCAGCCTATGACCAACAACACACTGGGAAGTATTCTGAAAAAGGAACTGGAATTCTCAATTAGGAGCCCATGAATTCTGGGAGCAGCATTTTGTGTCTAGAAGGGACCATTCTTTGAATTTTTGATTTTTTATAAAATTTTATAAATTTTCATTTATAAATTGGTAGAGTTTTAGTTTATCAGTCCTTTAATTTCTGGTTGTCTATGGTGTTTAAAGTAATCATTTCTACATCCAAATTGTAAACTTTTCTCCATATCTGTACTATTGATAAAATTTACTTTTAAATTGATACTAAAATAGAAAATAATTCTATATAGTAAGTGCTAACATGCATTATAAAGCACTTAGCCTTGTTAAAGTATTATTTTTTTAATTCACCAGTGATATATTAATAACGAGCCATGACAACTCTCAGGGATGCAATACCCAGGTGGTTTAGGCAGAGCTCTCATTCCATAGGCTCCTCACACCACTCTCCTCATGGTTATCCAGCCCATCTCTGCTCCTCTCTCCTCATTCCTTTTTGCTTCAGCCGCTAGGTGCTTTATTCATTTAAAACTCCTACCTCTCTCCACCAGGCCTTCATTATACAAATGAATGGAACCTAACCCTTCTCAAGGTCTGCCAGCAGACATTGCCTATCAAGGCGGGTGTCCAAGCTGAGGGTGAGTCAAAGTCTTCTCTGATCACCTTGCTGCAGACTATTGATGGTGATAGGGAACCTTCATCTGCATTAAGGTAAACAAATGGCCTGTTCATATGGAGATCTTGGTGGGTACTCCATTGTTTTTAGCACAGAGGCATTAACAGGTAGGAAGTGAATCATTTACATGCTGCAAGGCATCAGGAAGCACCCTTACCCTAAACAGCATACAGGAGTATGATTCCATAATTATAAAATATCCCATAACATAGTCTGTTCCAGATGAATTCCTGAGGTATTTATTGATTTTTTTAACTACTCCCTTCTGTGCTACAAAATAGTGTAAAAGCATGGGTGAGGCCTTACTACAGGACAATGAGCAAAGGAGTGCTGGCTGGGACTCAGCCTTTTGCATTTGGTTCCCTGATTCTCTTTGATGCACTGAAGTTCATCAATAATATAAATAGGTTTGTTAAGGAATGTTGAGGAAAGATGATTGAATATCTTGTTTCCTGATTTCTGTCATATACTGTATTGTGGGGAATAAGCTAAACTTTTAACTGCTTCTTTTTGTTACATAAAATACAGAGCTAAGTGTGTTATGGAATAGAGAAAGGAAGGAAGGAAGGTAGGAAGGAAGGAAGGAAGCCTAATGCAGTAGATCAAACAAACAGAATGGAAATTGTATGCTTCAGAAATGAGATGAGCTTGCTGATAAAATTCACAAATTATGCATCAGGAATGCTTTGATCTTGAAGGTTATACTTACTTCTCCCTGAAGCACCAAACTTTTGTAGCTTTTCTAAGAAGTTAGGTAAAAATTTCATTTACAATCGCCACAAAAGTATACCTAAATATAAACTTGACCAACTATGTTAGAGGAGCTTATATAAAAACTACAAAACACTTGAAGAAGGTACTAGACAGGGGAGTGATCTCCCATGTTTGTGCTTCGTTCAATTAAATATTGTGAAATGTATGTTTTACCAAAAAAAAAAAAAAAGCTCTACAAATTATTTATACTACACATGAAAAATTCTAATAACATTCTTAGCAGAACCATAAAACAATTATCTGGGAAGCAAAACCCTAAAAATACAAACTATCCTAAGTAAGAAGAGGAATGACACTGCTACCACAATACCTAACTTCGAACATACTATTGAGCCAAGGTGATAACAGCAGCACTGAACTGTCACAAAACCACACGCATCCTAGGACAGAAGATGTAGAAGGCCATACTGCGCCAGCCATCTTATTGTTGATGAAAGTGCCAAAAGCCTTTGGAAAATGATAGCTTCTTTAACAAGTGCTGCTGGGAAACTGGGCATTCACAGGTAGAAAAATGAATGATGGTCCCTATCTCTCAGCTTGTACAGAGATCAGCTTCCAAAGGATCAAAGACCTTAATTCCTAATGCTGGAAAATTTGAAGCTATTAGAGGGAAGAAAGTTTTCAAAAATCCCAGAATAGGCAATAATTTTTCTGAAGAGAAACCCAGCAGGCAAGGAAAAGAAATTCAGACATGAGAGATGGGGTTATGTGAGATTAAATAGCTTCTGAACAAATGAAACAATCAAAAGAGTAACGAGATGGACTGGTGCACAGGAGAGTATAATATGTGCAGTTATTCATCCTGTGAGTTAATATATCTAGACCATTTCAGTAACTCAAAAAGTTAAGCAGGAAAAGAGCAATCAACTTAATGATTAGGGATATACTGCTGGTGTGAATGTATTTCCACTATGAAAGTCAGTATGGATACTTTCCCACAAATTAGAAATAGAACCATTAGATGAGCAGATACATTTTGAGTAAATAAACACCAGTGCCAAACGACCGCATGAACACATCTTTAGCCATTAGGGAAATGCAAATTACAGCTGCAATGAGAGCCCATCTCATTTCTGAAACAATGACTATCATAAAAACAAACAATAGAAATAATAGTGAGAATTGGTGGGAAGAATTTCATCTAGATACAGCCAGTAGAAATGTGAGTTCATCCAGCCACTATGGAAATACGTACCAAGTATTCTTAAGAACTTAAAAGTAGATTTTCATATGCTCCAGCTAGGTCACTTGCATGCGTACCCCAAAAATTCAAAGTTAGCTCATTATAGACATACCTGTACATGCATGGTTAATTTTTGACATTTATAATGTACAGCCTTCAGACATTAGCTTTTATTGAAATACTTTTTAAGCTGCTAATTAGATAGGGATCCTACTTGACATTTTAAGAAATGTTTATTTTCAAATTGGTACAAGAAGCATGTCACTTTAAGAGGGGGCATACCATGACCTTGTTAAATCCTTCTGGATTTGGTAAAAATTCCAAGTCACTTTTCCCTTCTATATAGATGCTGTGGTAGTGCTCAAGATTACCGTAAAGAATGCTGACGCCAGCATTTCTATCTCCTCATATGTTGCTTTCCCCTGTTCCATAATTACAAAAACAGGAAAGAAAACCCAGAACATCTAACATTAGTAGCATTTGTGTGTTCACAGATCTCATCATGCCAGACACAACTTTCTTTAACTTCCATGCTTCCTTTCATTGTGATGACACCAGATGACAGAATTTATTTGAAAACATATGTACAACGTATAAGAGAAAATTGATACTGAACTTAGACAGCTTCTTTTATTGCTCTTGCTCTTATGCCCTTGGGGTAGGACCTTTCACAGCACTTAGGGATTAACGTTTTTGGCTGCCTGGCCAGCAAGCCGGAGGTCTCCAGTTTCTATCCCCCTCCTTGTCTCCCCTCTCCCCTTTACTCCGGAGTTACAGGCACACATGGCTTCTGGCACCTTTGAGAGATTTCTTGATCCAAATCCAGGTCCTCATCCTCTTTCCTACTGAGTCATCTCTCCTTCTGGGACATAGATATTTAACATGTTTGTTGTTAGTTCCGTGCCAGCTGCCTCTGTTCCTGTACATTGATAATGATGGAGGAGAAGGGAGAACAAGACAATGGCAAAGACTCCACCCATAGTTCCATCTGCTATCTGACCCCAAGTCCTGCCACACTGTATTGTCCTCAACGCCTTCCTTATTTTTAAAATACAACTGTGTTCGGATTAGTTTATCTTTAAAGGGTGGAGAGGCATTATAGTGTAGTAGAGGACAAGACACAGTTTAAGCATTAACTCCTTTTATGTTTTTGGTTTAAAGGGATTTGAATTTTTAAATATGTCTTTCTTTGAAATTAATACCTTTAAAATTGTGTTAAGTACAATATGTCACCAATATGTCTATAAAATTAGTACAATAGTGTGTGATTTATTACCATTATAAATTTTTCTAAAAATATTCTTCTAAACACAGGAAGTGAATTTTATGGCAATTTTATACTTTTGGATCAGTGGTTATTTATTTTCTCACATGGCTTAAGCATACTGTCATAAGTTACTCAGAGTCTAACAAATATCTAAATACTTTGCAATTATCTAAAAATGGAATATGGAGTGTAAGAACTTTAGTACACTTTTTTTTTCCTTTTCATTTGATACCACTTCTGGGAAACCTGACAGCAGGTGGGGGAAATGGAGATGTAAGACTCTGTTGAACTTAAAGATAGAATTATTTACTCTTTTGTTGTTGTAGTTTGTAATGCTTAATTTTTCTTTTTTTTCTTTTTCCATAAAGCAGGAAGTGAAAAATTAAAGCTCATGACAATCATCCTTAACTTAAAGCAAAATTTTAGAATTATTAGAATCTTACAACATTTTTGGTAGAATAGATAAAATAAATGTGAGAAAGAAGAAACAAAGTAAATAACCAAAAACTCTTGTTGAAAGCATATTCTCTTAAGCTGTAATCAAAATTTTAAATTATGAGACAGTGTAGGTTAGAGAGTGAAGTAGAAAGATGTTTATTATTTAAGTATAATCTGTGAAACTAGAATAAGAAGAAGTAATGTCAGTGTGTGGATATTTAAGATTGAGAATGTGCACCTTGGGATGCATACAGTCATAATCTGCTTAGACACTGATGGCAAATGACTGATTTAATAATACTTTTGCTGTAAATGTACTGATCATTTTCTACAGGTTAATAAATTATAAGAGAATTAAATAAATTATAAGAAAACTAGAGTAAGCTTGGTATGGTAGCTTACCAATTCCAGCATTTGAGAAGCTGAAATTGAAGAGTTTGCTGTGAGTTTGAGGCCAGTTGTAACTCCAATGCAAGATCCTCTTTCAAAAATGAAAAAGGAAGCCAGATTAACTTCACTATTAGCCACACAATGTAGAATGATCTCAATCATTGATTACCTTTAGCTCTTCATGTACTGATGAGGCCTTCTGATATTTCCCTATTCATGTAGGCATGGCAACTGGTGTTGTCCTTGTGAAGGTCTTGATTATGTGATCATATCGCTGAGATTGCATGGGTGCATCTTCCATATCAAATGTAGAAGACACAATCTTGCAGCAGATGTCTTGCTCTTCTGGGTCTTACAATCTTTCTGCACACTCTTTTATGATGTTCCTTAGGTAAGGGCATGTGTTTAAATTGCATTAATTGGGGCTGGGTACCTCTCAATCAGTTATTCCCTGAATTTTGTTCTGTTGTGGCTTTCTGTAATGGTATCTGTCTACTGCAAAAATAAAGGAAGGCTTTTTTTCCTTTTTTTTTTTTTTTTTTCTCCCTGTGGATAGAAATCAATAGAGAGAAATATAAATGGTCAAAGTTCTGGACACAAGAGACTCAGTGTTCAGCCTTAAATGCAATGTCTGGGAAGAAGAAGCAGAAAAGTGTGTATGTAATCTGGATACTGGGAAGGATGCTGTGGAATGCTGTCATCCGGACATGACATAGTTATCACAATCAAATCTCTTGGCAACTTTGGTTACTTTCACAAAGCCTGAACAAGAGCAAGCTGGCTGAAATCCCAAAATAGATGGGGTAGATGATATCCTAGCTCTCTCCCATACCAAGGAGTTATTAACAGTGGATAGATCCTGGGGGAGAGAGGATAACCATTCTTTATTTATGATGTGGTCACTGGTTGGTTTCCCATGCTCTAGATGGCTTCACACCCATGCATGTACAGGTGTCTCTAAGTAGATGTAGTGGGTTATTAAAAAAAACAATCCAGGAAGCTTAGAGAGGTATATGTTGGGGTAAATATACAATGAGTTGTAGGTGGGAGAGTTTAGGTATGATCCTATTTCATTTTCTATATGTTTGAAATTTTTAAATTATAAATATAAATATATAAACTTTAAAAATGAAAAAAACTGTCTTTAAAAAATTGTAGTAAACAGTTTTATAATGAAAAAGAGAACACAATGTTGCACTAAACAACTTAATGATAATTTATATCTTTTTTGTGCATTTTTATTGTCACTTGGAGACACAGACTTATGATAGCTAGATAGGTAATAGATGATAGACATATATAGAATCAATAGATTATTAATAATTTTTTAATTTATTTTACATATTACAAGTACTTAAAGAGTCTCATTATTTGCAAAATCTTTTAGACTCTTTATTATTATCTTTCCTCTACCAATCATAACTAAATATTGTTTTAAAATAACATGAGTTTCTTTGTCTCTGTTAAATAGCTATGTCTCATGCTAGTGCTGCACCCTATGTAAGGCATTCTAGGGATAGGGAAAGTCCAGTTATGATTTCAGGGAGATCTGATACTGTGTCTTGCTGTAGATATTGATAGTTTACACTTTTAATGCTTCCTGGAATTTTACATTATAAAAACAATAACAGAATTGTCATTTCCTACATTCCTCTCACCGTTCCAAAAACACCTAATGAGTGAAATATCAGCTATGAAATTGATGGAGAATGGTAGGGGGTAGAGATCCAAGGTGTTATCTTTAGAATATCATTATTTACGCAGTCTATAGAAATTACATTTCTTGGCTGCTAGGACCTGTTCTGAATGCTGAAGACAGTAGACTGTCCATTCCCTTCTTGAAGGAATATTCCAAGAAAGAAAAAAAAAGACCCACCAATTTCAAGACTTACATGTAAATTATTTTGCTAATTAAAAGTATATGGGGAAAAATAATAAGAGAACAGAATAAATGTGAAAGCATTTCTTTTTGTAAGAAGATCTATCTATCTTTGAATAAGGATCAAAATGAAAGTGAGATAATGGACAAATCTGAATTTATAAGAGGAAACAGTGTTAGTTCACTGGCACGTGGATAATATGTCTCCATGATTGAGAGGGAAGTCTGATAGGAGTAGACAGATCAGGCTGGAAATGAAGACAAGAGAGTTACTGAAAGTTATTCTTAGGCCTGAGACTCAGTTTTGCCAGTACATCAATATTTGTTTAATAAATAATGTAAAGGATGACCGAGTCTTCCAGATTCATTATTATGGCATTTTACACCAATGTCATAGAGAAGTGATTATCAAAAATTTCCATAATTACCTTTGATGGACATATCATACACATATCATACATACATGGACATATCCTTACATCCTCATTCAATAATCTGATTGCATTGTTAGCTTTTATTTCCCTGGAAAATGTTATGCAACTATTATTATTTACAGAATCTTCTATGACAGATCTCATGATAGAAGCTCTATTACTTACATCTACATGCCGATCAATGCAATAGACTGACTTTGACTCCAGAATTTACTTATTCTGAGAATAAAACATGGATGAATAAATGAGAATAAATGAATAATGAGAATAAAACATGAAGATGGATCAGTGATTAAAAGCACACACTGTTTTAATAGAGAACCCCATTTCAGGTCCCAGTACCACATGGTGGCTCATAACCACATGTAACTCAAGGTATCCAATACCCTCAGCAATACCCTTTTTGCTTCCACAGGTACCTGCACTCATGGGCACATAACCACATATAAATACACAAATATACACAATTAAAAATAAAATTAAAATCTTCTGAAAAAGAATAAAGCAAAACAAATGGGTACAGTAGTAAGCATGATACATATAGTTGGTAAATATCTCCTTAAACTAGATTCAGTTTTAGTTTTAGATGAACATTTGCATGTGCTGTTCTGAAAGGGAGAGAGATATAAGACTTCAGGGAAAGGGTAGATTTTTATAACTGAGAATAGATTAGGAAATCTTCATGTAGCTGATATTTTTGAAAGATAGCAGAGAAAGAATTAAATACATTTAATACATAAAAATTTATCTAGTTGGATGCATGCAGAGAAGAAAAGACAAGGAAAGAAAATTAGTATACATTAAGTGCTTTTTGATCTAAAAGCATTATCTCTCTTAACATGTATATTATCTATATGAGATACTGTAATTTTGTTCATGAGGAGTTCAATCTGAGTAATATTGTATAGTTAACAAAGAACAGAAGATAACAGCAGCCCAAAGCATGTCTTTTCCTTACTCTGAGCTCTCTTTTTGTTGATCATTACTGTGTCTAGGATAAACCAGAAGGAACCATTAGGCCAAGGTTTTGGTGGGCATTAGATAATGGCTTAAAATGTCATGTTTGCTTGATAAATAATAAGTTATTAACATTCCTATAGTATTAAATCATTGTGGGCATTTTGAGCAGGAATGTGTATATTCAGAGTTGTGTTGTGCTTTGAATGCTTAATTAGGTGAGTGTATCTGGAGCACATTGATATGGGGAAATGGGACACACTACTCCCAGCAACAGTCAATTCTAGTAATGTGAGTGGAAGTCTTCCAAAGGTGGCAGCCATCGACATTCACTCAGCTCTTCCTTCCAAAAGTGACATTCTGGTCAATTAAAAGGTACATAGTATGCTTTGTCAAACTCTTCCTTTTTTCAGTATCCACTTTACCTTTTGGGCCAAGGACATCATTTATCCTTGATTCTCCTACTAGTTGACAGAGCATTCCAGGAATGCTGAGGTCTGTTTTTTGTTTGTTTGTTTTCCTGCCTGGAGAGATGTTCTTGCAGTGAGCATCCCATGCTTTCAGATTTCCCATTAGATTAGACAAAGCCTTGTCAAATCTTCTTGGTGGTCTGAGTTACTCCCTGCTGACATCCTGTTTTGTTCAACCCCACTCCCTACTATAGAGGATTTTCAGATCCTTATCATTATGAAAGCTTTTCCTACCCTATCTTTCCCACCCAATTTTATCATTATTTCCTGTAAACTCCACCCCAACTCCATTTCTGAAAGATTTGTTCCAGATCACTAAGTTGTGAGAACCAAAATGAGATGGCATCCTGGAACTGTTATTAAACTGAAGACTGATGGAGAGAAGATAGACTTCAGCATCACTTGTTTTTCCATATTCTCAGCTAGAAACACACACTTTAATGTTTCTTTTCAAGAACTTCTAGAAAAATGTGCATTTGGAAAAAGGAGAAAAACAAAACCAGAAACAATGACTCCGTGGTAAGAGGACTGTGCCAGCAGATGGCAGACTCTATAGGAGGCCACACTCAATGCAGTATGCTATGTGCTTATAGACTCTGTCAAGATGGGTGAGCACAGCAGAGAAGCCAGGGTGTCTCCTCTTTTTATGTGGTTTAGCTTCTGAAATGTCATGTAGTCTTTAAATATGAACACCAATGTCTATAAGCAACACATTCCAGGAAGAGACACTAGTCTCCAAGATAGATGGGTTAAAAACAATAATATCAAAAACAATAAGGAAATATCATTTACCTTTGAAGTAATAGATATAACTTTGTATTGAAGAAAATTTGGTTATTTTTGGTTTGGAAATAGCATGTATATCACAAGCTACACTACTTAAGACACATAACTACTCAGTATTCGAATTAATTTAATGTTTCACAAGAGTAAAAGTGAAGATACAAACACAAACACACTTAATAATCTATCTTTGGGATTCTAGAAAGTTCATTTTTTTAAGTGAAGGTTTGTATCAATTTCCTTCCCTAGTTGAAACCAGTAGAGTCAACATAACACTTTGTTGGTGTATAATTATATTTTATAGAGTCAAGTGGAAGTCCAGAATGATGTTCCATGTGCCACCTGCATTGCTGCAGTTATTTAATGCTAAATTAAATGTGAAGTATAAAAGCAGGCATTTAAAAATGTTTTACTTGTCTCATATTTAGCCCAATTAGCAGTGTTATTTTCTTTAATGGTTTTCACAGTTGACCCATGGCATACCATGCAGAATTGCATGCTCTTTTTAGTGTAGAACAAGTACTTTAATTATGGCCTTAACAAGTCCTATGCAGTGTGAATTTGGACACACTCATTAAAAAATAGTACATTTTAAAGCAAAACTGGGTTATAATTTATGTACCTGCTGTGTGTATTCAGAGAACAGTTCTCCAACTGTGATATTAATATTAGTATTTATCATGAAGGTAACTTGTTAGTGAAAGGCCAAGATTATGTATACTCTACAGGGATAATAATGAAATTTTTACATAAGAATATTGATCTAATTATTTCTTTTTAAAAATTATTTATTTTCTTCTCTCATATAATACATTCCGACACCCTTCTCCTCTCCAGACGCCTCCTATATACGCCCATCTCCTATCTCTCTCAAGTTTACCCTCCCTGACCCCACTAACCCTCCTCCACCACTACCTTTACACCTTCTCCCTAAAAATAGCAGTTCTATCAAGGTTACTCTCAAACAGGGCAAAACAAGATGGATAAAGGCCAGGAACTAATCCACTAATTCGTAGATGTAGATGAAGGGTGGACTAGGCAACCCAGTGATAGGAAAACTGTCCCAAGGGCAAGCAAAAATGTCAGAGTTCCCTCCACACAAACTACAGCCTGTAGAATCTCTGCAAGACCACCAACCCAGACAACCACAAGACATATCTAGGGGACCTTGCAGGTTCTACATCTGTTGATTCAGGCTCTGTGGAATTCCAAGAATGATGGTCAGATGACTCCATGGGGTTTGTTCTCCTGATGTCCTCAACCCCTCTGGTCCCTCCTCCCCCTCTTCTGCAGGGTTTCCTGAGCTTTGCACAATGTTTGGCTCTTGGCCACTGCATCTGCTCCCATCCACTGTCCGAGGAAGCCTCTCTGATGAAGATTGGACTAAGCACTGATCTATGAGTAGAACAGGATATCATTAGAAATCATTTGGATATCCAGTCTCTAAATCCTGGCCTACCCTGTAGGAGCAGACTAGGTTCTTTCCTTTGGCCTGGAGTTTTCCCCTTCCATTGTTGCAGCAGATTTCATAGGGAGGATAAGCTGTAGGTCGAAGGTTTTGTGGCTGGAATGGTGTCCCAGTACCACCACTGGTAGCCTTGTCTGGTTACAGAAGATGGCTTGCTCTGACTTCACATTCACCATTGCTAGAGATGCTCACCAGGGTCTCCATTATGGCTTACAGTGAGTTTCCACTACCCTAGGTATCCAGATTCCCTCCTAAATGTACTCCACTTCTGGTCATCTCTCCATACATTCTCTACCTCCATCCCTGTCCCCCAACCTGGTCCCTTTTCTTCCCATTCCCTTCCTTCTGCAGCCCACCTGCACAGTCTGTTCTGTTTCCCCTTTACCAGGGATATCCCTGTGTTCTCACTGGGGGCCTCCATGTTGTATAGTCTCTCTGGGTCTGTGGCTAATTATTTTCTTAATCAGGAAAATCATGGCTGCTTGTGCTGATATTAGTGTGGTTGTACTTTTTCATATAATATGAAATTACATGTGATAGCATTAGAGTTTCACATAAAGTTCTATTATTGAACATGTGTCAGAATATTGATAATATGGACACTTTTTGTCTAATATAATCTTTAATATATATCTTAGTTATACTAAAGATATATATTAAAATTTCTGCAAAAGCTACTTTACTTGATCATAATTTAGCAGAGAAGTAGCATGTGGTAAGCAAACACAGGAGCGCTAAACTAAAGAATATGGAACTGATAGAAAAAAAAAGAAGAGATTACACTGTGAATTAAACCCTAAGGATGTGGGTTAGAAGGTCCCTAGGGACACAGCCATCTGTTCTTGGTGTCCCCTGCTTTTTTATTCTAGTTCTCTTTGTCTGAACCAAAGCTGGTCATGCATCGTCTTCTGGTTTGTATTGTCTGTGGTGGGAAGCCAGTGTTCCAACCATGATGATCCAAAGCCTTGATCAGATAAACTTGGCTGGTGCTGTCACTCATTAGATGTCTGAAGAGTGGACTCTATTTTGACCTCTCGATCAAGACACTTAGTATTTGAAACTGTGAATCAGAGTTATTCCATTATCTGAGATAATGATTTTGAAGAATCTAAGCTCTAGCATTTCTCATTTTCTGCTGAGGTCTTGAGAAATTCATCCCAAGTCCCAGTTTTCTTTTTCCAAATACATACTTCAATTTTTATGCTCATGGCTCATAAACCTAGGCTACAAACCTAATTCCTGTTGGCAAACGTAGAGGAGTATAAGGATACATATTTTATGAGGAAGATGCTTCATTACATGCTCCATTACTACTACTACTACTACTACTACTAATCAGATTTGGAGAGCTGATAACTAAGGAGGGCCAGGTGTACCTACGATTCTTTGTTTCTCTTTGTTCCTATTTTAATTACAATAACAAAGGCCCTTTGTGCAACTAGAAGGAGGATGACCTTTATATCTGTATGTGTTTCAGGTTTAAGTCAATTTATTCCTTTTTCTGAGTCTCAAAGGTAACCATTACAAATAACCCTTGGCCAGCTTTTCATTACCTCAACCGTGAGTGCTACTTGTCCTGGTTAATAAACTACTGAGAGGAACTGGTAAAGTCAATTCGTTGCTTCGCTTCAGTTTTAGAGAACCTGTTGCTAATTGAAATAATCATTTAATTGGTACTAAACAAGACATTGGGGTTTAATATAAACTATGTAGAATATCAATTGTAGGTCTATAAAATATCCTGTCTTGTAATGTTATGACGTCTCTCCAATAGATACCTTTAAAATAAAAACCAGAGCCTCAGATATTAACTACCAACAATGAACAAACAAAATAAAATGGCCTTCAAATCCTAAGGTAGTTTTGACCAAACTTTGAAGTATACGTATGTGTTTGTAATAGTTCTCAAGTAAAGCTCGCAAACTGCTATAGACTTCTAAAAGTGGCCCATACTGAGATTTGGTTCTGCTTGGCTATTCACTTGTTGATCTAGTTAGAGTTTTTAAAACGTTTTAATAAGTTGAGAACCTGTTGAAATTAAATCACATGGATTTATAAATTTCATTAAATGTTTTTCAGTCTGTTAAAATTAAAACATATAGAATTATGTTAGAATAAAATCTCCTCCAATAGCAGGTTTGCACCATTCAGCTTTCCTATGTCACTTTCACACTGTGTATCTCATCTGTATCCTGTCAATTTCTTGCATCTGTCTCTGGTTCTGTCCTTTGAGTCAGAATCTCTCTATGTATGCTTGTCTAGCCTGGGACTCACCACGTAAACTACAGAGGCCAAGCTGACTCTATCTGTTGACCATCCTGCATCTCAATCTTGTTACTTTCTTTCTTTTAACCTTGTGATACATAGTTACTAAACAGATCTATTGTGTTTCTCATCTACATAATTTGTAAAGCAGTTTCAAATTATGTAATATAATATTTTCTTGCCGGTGCTCAGCTCTGTAGAGAATTCTCTACTCAAGAGAGAAATACGTAGATTTTAACAAATAAACAAACACAGTAACATCTTGACCAGAGAATGAAGCATGAAGAAAAACTGTACTTTTCAACAGCGTGTATACTAAATATAGAAAAGAATTGATATTTTACTGTAATGCTCTACTGTAAATCATTAATTGTTTCTGTTTCTGCTGGTTCTTCACATTCACACTGAGTATTAATGACATATACACATAATGAAAATGATACCCATTTTCATAGCTGAGACTTGTGGCATACTATTGTTTTAATAATTGAGGCTGGAATATATTTCCACAATTTGTCATTTTTTACACACAGAAGATCTGTGTAGCCTTGCTTTGGGTGACCAGATTTGAAGCCAACTAATGGGCATTATTTTATTTCAGTCTGTCAAAAACATGTTTGGAAACATTTTCAATTCTCTTTATAATATTTGAACATACGTGGTTTGCCATTTTGTATTTACTTTTCTTGAAAACAGTTTATGTTTAAAGTATGGGATTTGGAATAAGTTAAATATAATTCCAATGATAAACTAAGGCAATGGCTTGCCTATAATTTGTTCAGACTTTCATAAAGTATTCTCAAGTCAAGAACTAGATTATTAGAAATGAGTAAATTTAGTTCCAGACACTAGATTAAGGCAGTGTACATTGTTTAAAGTACTGAGGCTTGAGAACTAAAGGAAGCAGTTCAATCATAGCATGCCCTGAGGTATGCTCAGATGGTGATGGTGGTGTCTTGGGAGTGATGAAAAAAGCACAAAAACCACAGAGAACAGATTAAGGCATTCTGAAGTTGAAGCCTAAAGACAGGGAGGAGGGGATAGCTCTGACTATTTTCTGCTCTACTGTCCAAAAATTCTATGTTGCTCATAGAAAGGGGAAGTTGGTTACAACATTTGTAACTTTGTCCAAAAAGCTCCATCCTTTCCCACACACAGGGAAATCCCTTACTATACACATTCTATTTTGGTGGACCCAGGAGACAATGAATGAAGTTCTTACTGTGCAAGCATAAGTTCTGAATCCAGTACCCTCATGAAATGAAAAGTCTGGCAGAGCATTCCTGTAACCCCAGCGCTGGGAGATAAGACACAGAGAGGGAGATCTCTGGAGTTCAGTGGCCAACTGGCCATATCCATCAGTGACCTCTAGGTTCTGTGGAAGATCTTGTTTCAAAAAGAAAGTTGGAAAATACTCAGCTTCAATTTCAAGACTCCACATGTGCATTTATGGGTGTGTGCATGCAAAAAAAAAAAAACAGATATGCCAACCTATGCATATAAATGCACTCACACATATATACACATTAAAATAAAAATTGAAAAATATATTTTCAGAGTCAGCAGACACATTCACAGCTATTCAGGAAACTGAGGATGGAGGATTAAAAGTTCTAGTCTAACCTGGTTTAAATAATGAGTTGAAGGCAGATCTGGGCAATTTAAAATAAGACCCTGCTGAATGGCACAGCATAAAGTGAAAGCTAGGGATGTACCACCACAGTGATAGGATGCTTGTTTGTCTAGCATGTGCAAAGCCAAGAGTTAAATACCCAGCACAGCATACATATATATATATATATATATATATATATATATTATATATATATATATTATATATATATAATTTATATGTGTGTGTGTGTGTGTGTGTGTGTGTAGTTCAGTGGGAGTCTTTGAACGTTACTGTAGACACATTTGCTTGGTCACTTTGTCAGATCATCAGATCAT
>JAMJFZ010004201.1:0-79200 GCA_026225945.1 Cricetomys ansorgei
GAATAACAGAATGGGAAATGAATCAAAAGTAGCAGAAATCAACTCATGTCATCAGTGCCTTGTCCGTAATAAACTAATATAAAAGGAGATGAAAAATTAGGGTGAGGGCCATTTCAGTGGGGAATTTTGAGATGTTAGAAACCTACCATAGTTTCATTGATTATGCTTCACCACAGGCAGATCCCAAGTCAGAATATTACTTTTCATTATAGGTAGAAAACGTGGAGTCTTTCTTCTATGCATTCTCTTTTCTCAGAGGAACTTAGTTTTAGTTTTTGGTTTGTTTTTTTTTTTTGTTTTTGATTTTGTTTTTTTTTGTTGTTTTTGTTTTTTATCTAGACAAAGCTTCACAGGAACCACTCAAGGTGCTAATTTTGATTTTTTTAAATTAATTCACTTTAAAATAATTCTTATAGAAATGTATCTATGTATGCTTTCTACATGCCTGAAATGTAGTTATTATTCTGCCATGTTTAGATGTGTTCATTAACAACTTCCTCTTCACTCTCAACCTCACTTATTTTTTACCTGGATACACTTTGTAGGATAAAATGACAATATCCTACCACCCTCCACTGATATTCTCAAGAGAACAAATCTTTATTTTCTAGTGGAGAATAGAAAGTTCTTTAATACATTGATATTTGTTTCTGTGAATTGGGATCAAATATATTTTTAATGTCTGCAACATTTTATCCAGTAAACTTTTATAATGAAGAAAAACAGAAGTGATGGAGTGGGAAGCTTGAGGCTTGGGATGGTTTCTGACACTTCTTGTCTTTGTAAGTTACTTCACTTTCGTGGACTTCCTTCATAAAACAGGAGGATTCCCAGAGGCTGCACTGAGACTCTTCATTGGACCATGACCTAGAAACATTAATGCATACATCCTCCAGCGCAGCCATAACAACTTACTTAAATATATTTAGAAATACTGGACTACTGGTCTGCCCAAAATTTAAGGAATCTGCATAGTTTAGGAGGTGTTTACCACATAAGTACAAATTAGTAAATGTTTTAGTTGACTAAGTCTTTATTCAATCATCTGAGCGAAGTACTCAAATGAGTCATGATCCCTAAATCATTAAGAGAAAACTGGACAGACAAAATTTATCCTGAGAAGGTAGGCAGTAGTACAGAACAAAAAGATATAACTACTCCTGAGATTGAACTCTCCCACGGCTATGGTTATACAGAGTGTTTCTGGAGTAACCTAGTTAATACTAGGATGTCAAGCTATAAAATGATTAGCAGTTTTCTGTCCTCAGAGAATGCCACCATCTGATTTGGCTTCTCCAAGAGCCTAGGCACTCATTTCACAATGCTTGCAGTGTTGTAGTCTGCTCCACAGAGCTCTTTCAGGACTGTATTAAAGCCCCAGAACATAGTTCTGTGAAGATGTTAATAGTAGCCTGACATCATCTTGCTAGGTTCCATTTAGTTGTGGAAAAGTCTTTGGTGATAATTTTGGAGACTAAATCTTGGGATCAACATGAGTATCTTATTTACTGGACTTAGGGCCTTAGGAACTTGTAAAAAATTAGCTGTTAGAGAGGTGATTTTTAGAGTTTCAAATGAGCATTAATTTGGAAAGTAATCTTATTAAAAAATTTTACTCCAACATAAAGTTAAAATCTATAGATATATTTTATATAAAAGGAGGTGTAAAACTTAATCAACTATGACTTAATTCTAAAGTTTGACTTTGCTTCAAAATAGTTTAATAACATAGTTTTGTAAATATTACAGAAAGAAAATAACGTAAAGACTTTATATGAGTTTATGTATGATTATTAGGTTTTTAAATGATGTTATGGTGAAAAGAAATCAAAATTCTCTTCTCATTACCTGGCCTCAAAATCAAACAAATGTTGGCATCTTACTTTACTTCTTTATTTGTTGTCTGTATAAATTGGGCACAAATATTCAAGTTTTAGATAAAAATTTATAACCTTCAGGTTCTTTTCGTTGGTCAGAATATTTAACTGTCCATTTGTTTACTATTAACGTTTTCTAAGATTATAAACTGCCCTGCTACTCTATCATGTCTAAAGACAAAAGAACATTATGAAGAAGTGATTGAAATGATGTTATTACTTGTGGTGGAAAAAGCCCAGGATGCAGCACAGTTTTTTTGATCCAATGGACCATGAGTCCATCCAGGCCACTTATAAGATGAAATGAAAATCTCTGGAAGATCAGTTCTGGCAGGAAAAGATGCCTGAGGAGAAGAGAGACAGACATATTAGATGTCCTCAGGTGTGTCCCCATTGTCACCGTACGATGCACATATGTCTCTTGTTATGTTTATAATTATCTAGAATTATTTTATGCATCCATGTTTCTGGGGGAAGCAGAGATGCAGAGGATCTCTTTTCTACTTGTGTTGAAAGGCAGCTGTATATAAAGAATCACAGCACTGACTGGATGCATTTTCCAGTTACCTTATAGTACAAGGACCTTGCTACCAGTGCACCCGTCATCTTGAATCATAGCTTGCTCATTCACAGGAAAATACACATGAGACTGCGCAAGTCTGCCCTCATAAAGAATGTTTAGTTCTCTGTTCCTCCTCTTTTTGAGAATGTATATGACTATTGAATAAAAGTAATTTCAAAACAAAACATTTAGGGCAACTGCATATTAACACAGGGGATCACTCAACTTTTCATCATTATCGAGAAATAAAAATGAAATTAATTTGTTCATATTTATCAAATTCTTAAAGATTAAAGAGGACTTCAAAATTTGTGTAATACCAAAGAGATAATACCATAATGTCACAAAAGCACTTATTAAATTCCCTACAAGGTCAGCTCTTGCTACTATCTCAGCATATCTAGGTGACATAATAAAAGGAAATATTTGCAGCTCTTTTCAATAAATGAGGTAATTGACTTCTAAAAGCTAATGGATATCCTAAAGACACAGTTAAATAAGATTTTCTCCTCAGACTAGACCCTTGTCTTAGAACTTTGTTGACATCATGCTCCATTAAAGTCATTTCTATGAGAAATACGTGGATACAGCACCTCATATCAAAAATTAAATATCTGTGAATGATAAAAGTTCATTGATTTAGTGGTTTCATGATTTGTGCTAGTGAAGCTACTCATCTGACATCTTACAAAAATTACTTCTGACAATTACAAAATTATTCAGAGTCTAAAGCAAGTAAAATTTAAAATGTGCCTGTCTCTGTGAAAATGGCATCCATCCAAAATCATTTATAAATTAGAGCATTGATGAGAGAATTCACTTTAGAATTTCAGAACTATTCCCACCCAAAAAAGAGGAAGAAATCTCGAGTCTATTTCAAAAGCATTGCTTCTTAGATGAAGAACAAAGGGCGTGGAACTGGTCTCCACATAGTCCCTTAACAGTACAGATCAGCATCATATAGCCCAGGGTTCTGAATGGCAGACCAGAGAAGGAGGAACATAACAGTAATGATTTGAGAAGAACACTGTGGAGATGCAGACTTAACCGTAAAAACATCTTTCTAAATGTGAAACAGACACACACATTACACATTACTCCTGCTTTCCCATATCGGTCCCATTGGCTTATCAGCGTTCATTTAAACACTCATCACATTAAGTTGCCTCCAGAAAACTTGACTGTATTAACTTCAGTTGCTATTTATGACTTAAAATGCATTTTAAGAGTATAGTGAGGATTCATCCCTTCTCCTCTATTGAAGCAATGACGATCTATCATTTCTAATACACTCCGGCAGGATTTAGTTATGTAGTAATGTGACTTCCACATTTGAAAGATTATCAGACTGGTTTGCATATGGAAGACAGTCTGATAATAATAACTGTGTGTGTGTGTGTGTGTGTGTGTGTGTGTGTGGTAGATTTCATCTCTTAAATATGATTTCCCCATTAGGCACTTCAAACTATTGTAACACTACATATTTGCTGCTTTTATGATTTATTCTTTAAAACTAAAAACCACAAAAATAATAATCCTTCTTAGTAAGATAGCATAATAGACACACAGCACTTATAATAGTTTTTGTTGAAAACATGTTTACCGACACAATAAGCCAGAAGAATTCATGAAATTTATCTATTGGCATTTAAAAGATTTTTACCTCTTATTTGATATTTCTTTTCCTTTAAAAGGAGCCTCTATGACTTGAAGCTAGTCAGGTAAATTACATTCAATTTTATTTGCCTTATGATATCAAGTGATTTAATTAAGGAACACAGAGAAAATGTTATATCCCATGATGCCATAAGTATTTTATTCATCTAGAAGTTACGAATGTTTCTGAGAGACAATAAGTGTATGTAGTATCACAGAATAATAATTTCCTGGAATTGGTTAAAGCATTCTGGCTTTAATAAATGATACAATTTAACTAATTAATTTAATGAAATATAAATAAGTAACTAAATGAATATAAGAGAACAACCTAAAAGTGATAGAAATTCCAAATATGGCATCTTATATAAAATAGTAATTTGTCTTCAAACAAAATATGCACTTTTCCATAAGGGTCTTTTTAATTCTGCATATTGTTATGTTGAAAAAAAATCAATTATATTTCCAAACCAACATTAGCCAAATTTGAGATTAAATTTGAATAATCTCTCTATTTCAACATTTCATTTGGAAATTATAAAGATACTGTGGACAAATAGACAAACCCACAGCAGTGCTAATCACCAGAGACATATTTACATTAACCTCTGCGTTGAATTAGATTACAGGGAGTGGGAAGACAAGGACACCATTACAAATTTTGTTATTGTTCCTATTGAGTCTATACTTTCAGGATACAGACTACATGAATGAGCCCTCTATCTCTATCTCTAACGTCATCCTCTCCCCCATTTTAATTTGAATAGCTAGAAGCATCTAAAATTCAAATATTGAAACTGAGAATTTAAGTCTATACCAATAGTTCAAATTCCTAGACCATAGGTGAAAAATATCAGGACATTTCTCTGGACTATTTCATCCTAGGGAGGAAAAGGATTTTTTTTTTTCTGGTGGACAGGGGATGCATAAATACTTCTCATCCTAAACAATATTTAACTTTGTGTGTTAACAGTTGAAATCCTCTGATGCTTCTTTGGTGTCTTCTGCTCTGTGGCTAGTGCCAGCTCTTTCCCAGCCATCTCTTTTCTTCATAGTCACGGAATTTTTATCGTAGCACAAGCAATCTCAGGAAAGTGACTACACTGGCCAAGCTCCAGGAGCTGCTGTTACTATTTCCAGCATAATATACATAAGTGTCAGTTGGTAGTGTATGAGAATTTTCTTTTACAAACAACTTGTTTTTCTACCCCCTCTGCTTTTTCCTGCTCCCGGGAATTTGCTGTTATAGACAGGCATGGAAGAGACTCCTTGATATAGTATCCAACCTTGGAAATGAAGGATCAAGAGAGAAAGGAGCAATAGCACAGAGTGCAGTCAGTTTGCTTCCTGGACCTTCTTCCTCTGTGGCATTGCTTTTAGGGGGATGGGTTGGACTAGGACTTGAGGTGGGGGTGATTTATTCCATGCATGTGACATTATTTTTGGTTTTGTCACCACTGTGTGCACAGTGCTGTGACAACAAGTGAGCACAGGCTGACCAGTGCAGGGCATAACTGATGATCAGAGATTGATCTTCCCCAGGGCTGTTAAAGAGCAGACTTAGGAAGTAATCTGAGGTGCTCCTGTATCATATACTCACTAGCTGGCTTGCCAATGACAGGATCTTTCTTTTCTATCCATATTTTCTTCACCAAATCTGCTGCACAAGAACACTGATTCTTTGCATTGTCATCAAGATGAAAAAGGAAATTAAATTAAATGAAACAGTTTGCACTGAACCAAATGATAAGCCTTAAAATTATGCATATTTATTTCCAACTTTTAGCCACTCACATACATTGGTATTTGCTAAAAATCGAGGTGAAAGTATGAACAAATTTAATTAAAAATGGTTCTTATAAACTCTTCAAACAAATCAACTCCCTTTAACATTACCTGCTATACTTCCTTCAAACTATTGTTCTAGGAAAATCATTTAGAATATATTCATTTCTCATATGCATTTTTTTCTAAACTTTTTAGTACCTCTGAAATTGGGAAGCTTTCTTATTTTTCATGTTTTCAGCTCAATGAAACACAACATTGACCTAGGAACTTCACTGACAATTCTTTATTCTTTACAGTCAGTTACTGTCACAGCATTGTACACACAGTGGCGACTGGAACGTTAAGATCCTTAACCCAGTGACAGTGAGAATGTCTAACATCCTGGTTTGCTCTTACCTGTATGCAAAGGTTCTGAGGTGAACACACTGACACAGGCTCTATCACCACCTCTGACCTAGCTACCATCCATACTCAACTGTGCTGTGGCCAGCTGCCTCGTGTGGGACCAACAATATTATGGGGAATGGGGCCATTTGTGCCCAACATTATGTGAATTACAGAGGCGTGCAACTGAGATTTTCTTTTGCATTGTCAGCATTTTGGTCCTACAGAGCCTTCTGTCACACAGGCCACATGGTATTGGTGTGGGAATGAGATATTCTTTCAGAAAGAACCTTTTTTACTCAAATAAAAAACTTCAATAACCTGTGACTGATCTATAGAAACTAAACTGGGAAATGTTGATTTTGATTTTTTTTCTCAAAGGGATATCTCATATCTCACCGTTTGCTGTCACTGACATATATTAACCAAGTTCAAGTGGTTCTTTTGGGGTAGGGGCGGATGCTTTTGTTTAGTTGCTTTTTTAGCAAAAAAAAAAAAAAACCATGAAGCTGGGTCAGTAGAAGTGGAGAGAATCTGGGAAGAGTTTAAGGAGGGAAAATAACATGATCAGGATATACTGGGTGAAAAATTTTAAAATAAGTAGAAAAAGAAAATACATGGATTTTATGTAATGACTAGGAAAATAAAACAGTGAAGCAACTGCTATCTGCTACACAGATGCTGATTCGATGATCAAATGAGCTTTTATCATAAAAAATTTTAGGGACTTTAAAAGTCAATATGTTATTCATAAAATGTTCATTTTATTTAACTCTCAACATATCATAGAGAATTTACATCATCAGATTTATCTGTTAGTTTTGTCAACTAAGCTCATTTATACCAAATGATGCATAAAGATTCTACCAGGGTAACTGTAAACATGTCTACCTAAGCCAACTTGACATCAGATATAGTAGTATAGCTATAGTTTCAGTTGACATGCCAGCCTTCTTAACATTTCAATCTTTTAGAAAGAGCTCTATCTTTGATATAAGACCAACTTACTTTTCTGGAGTAATTAGCAGTGGCAATAACAAAATTGCTTATTTTTAAAATTTATTGAGTTTTAAGACATGTGTTTACATGCCATGCTTGTATATAAGTATGTGTACCACAGGCATGCCTGGTGCCTACAGAGTATAAGGATTGGCATCAGATTGACTGGCACTGTAGTTCCAAATGATTGTGAGCCACCATGTGGGTGCTGGGAATAAAAATGGGTCTTCTGCAAAAGAAGAATATATTCTTTGACATTGAGCTATCTCTCCAGGCCCTACTTTAAACAATGTCAACAGAACCAAATATACAAATAAACTCTTCATTTTCAGGTTTTTGAGCAGAAAATAGTGTTTTGATCCAAAATATTTTCAATATTTAATAATAAATGTAATACAATGAGATTCTTGGACCTCTGGTAAATTCCAAAGCACTTGAATATTAAGCCTAGAAAAAAAGACTTACACTATGTCAGTTTGATTTGATTTGATTTGATTTGATTTGGTCCAAGAGCATAGTAGAACTTTCTGGCTCATCAGAAATATGTAAACTCTACCAGCCAATAAATGAAAAGCTACATATTTGAGTAGGAAATAGAATACTAAAAATGATGGTCTAAATAATTAAGTCCTTGCATAAATGGCTGCTGATCTATCAAGGCTCAGGAAATCAAGTTAAAAATTAAAAGAAGAAAACTACATAACAATCTATAAGAGCATTTCCTTAATGTCTTACCATCCTCTGTTTTGCTAAGTACGTCTTGAGTACTTAATAGAACTCATACAACTTTAAGACCTAAGTACCACTGTTATCATCATTTTATGGAGGACACAAGCAGTAAGACCTTGATGTCTGAACACCCTATCTCCAGTGAACACTCTAGCCTATATATACCCTAGATGTACAAATACATTCACATATCTGTGCAAATATATAGTACTTGAGGTAGAATCCAGAACCTTGCACACAATAGGAAAGCATTTTAATCCTGAGTTCATTGCCAAATCCATACATACCTTTTAACAGTAGTGTTTCTGCTAACTCATAAGAGTCTTTGTCAATATAAGCTTTGCATGTAAACATAGTTATTGGCTGTCTTCATTTTTTCCACTATGGAAATGGCAATGCTCTATTTTTCCCCAGAATACTCTTCTGTTCCTTCAAGTACTCTTATTTTAAAATTTTAGCTGAAGTCAATATTTCTCAAATTACAATGTGTGGAACTTAAGACCTAACGACTAACCAAGAGCTTCTTCTAATATTATGACTTTAGGAAATGCTAAGTTACAAAGTTAATCAAATAAAATTTGCAGTGTCCCCTGTGTTCTTATGAGTTGTCTGAATTAAATCTTCAGAAGACAGTTATGATGTGCTGTTTATTACAACTTCTTCTGGTAGCAGCTGAGACACAGTCCTAGATGTCAGTTACTCCAGGAAGCCTAGTTGCAGAGTATAGGCCAGCTCCCACTCAGCCTTTTTCCTTTTGCTTCTTCAGCATCTGCTCACTACTCCGCTTGTGCACAGAGAGAATATGTTTACTTGTTTTTTTTTTTCTGCTCTCACTTAGGATTCACATTCAAGAGGATCATCGCCAAAGTCCCAAATTACCTTTCTAGCTCCACACGGTTGGCATTTCCCATTGTTACTAATCACAACCCATGAGAAAAATGTGGTTTAAACAGTTTCTAAATTTTTTAGCATAATATTTTTATTAATTCTTAGAGAATAACACCATGTATTTTAGGTCACATTTATCCCCCATTCCTCTTCCTAACTACTCTCAGATCCACTTTCCATTCTCAACTTCTTGTCCTTTTTTTTTTTAATAACTCATAAGGTCCAGTTTATGCTACCCATGTTCATGGGTATGGAGGGCCATTCAATGTAGCATGGTCAGCTTGACAACAGCTTGAAGAAAACTGACTCTCCTGTCCCCAGAAGCTATCAACTATCAATAGCTCCTCAGTTAGGGATGGGAGTTCATAAACCCTTCTCTCCTTCATGCTAGATTGCTAATTGGCTTAATCTTGTATGGGTCTTATGCAGATAACCTTAGATGCTGTCAGTTCATGAGTGCAACAGAATTTTGAATTCATTGTGAAAATATCTGTATAACATCCATTGATATTCTTTTAACTAAAGTTCAGTAGACTATTACAGACCTATTGTGACTTAAACCGAAGAATTAAGCCAGGACACAAAACAAGGAAGAGAAGAACTTGTCCAGAAATTAAGGATGGGTGAACACTCGGTTCTCCAGTACAGAGAAAATACTTTTGAGTCCCCAGAATTGTCTAGGCAATGTAGCCAAAAAATGAGAGAAATTTGGTGGTTAGGGTGCAGTGCATTTTCTCAGCACACCAGGAATCATATCACTATTTGGCAACTACCAAAAATTCAATAATAGACCAATAGCATCACTAAATGTATACTCCCTCCTCTATAGGATTTTATACCAAAAACTCTCTTACATACATAGTTTATCCTGTGATGGAAATAATTTTTAAGTTGAGGAAATATCAGTTATTCAGAAGTACAGCAATGTAAATTGTTCAATCTTATGTAATTTGAGTAAGTTTGATAACATTTATTAGTTATCAATTGTATAATCAGGCCACATCTTCAAACTGAATGTGGCTACCAATTCAACTCAGTTCATGTTGACTTCATATCTTCCTTAGAAGTACTTGCCTTAGTTCCTATTCTCTCCCACTTGACTAGCATTTAAGACAATTGTAACACTTAGAAACTTAGTCTTGAAGCTACTGTGCTCAAGAACTCAGAATCTATTTCCATACCTTACATCATAATTAGGTAATGGAACTCTTGTAGGTCAGCTGAATTGTTCTTACTGCTTTGTTGGAATTATTTAGTAACTAGGAATTTTAAAATCTCCTGGAACACTAATCATTCTTTTTTATTTCTATATCAGCATAGGAACTTTAAGCAAACAAATACTCAGGAGCCAATAAATGGTTTAGAATTAAATGTTTTGTTGTCTGTTATGGGGAGTGGCAAACTGAAAAATGTTATCACTTTTTTTAGACTACAACAAATCACTAGAAGCTGAAAATTTTAAGTTTGAAAGGAAATGTTGGAAAGAGTCTTGAGAAAGATCACATTAATGTTGACACAAATTTGGCTCACTGTGGCCTTCAATGAAAGAAAATGCAAGGATAATCATAATGGAGGAGTTTCTTAAGCAATTCTAGGGGCAAAAATGAAAAACGAAGCCACAAGGTTAAAGACGTTTTCCAATTGAGCAAAAAAGATAAGTCACTAGAACTCTTCAAATGAACCATGATGCTAAAGGTTTTGTCATATTAGTTATCAAAGACACCAAATCATTTCTAAACTGAGCATCTCTGAAAAATAGCTCTCTAGCTGGGTGTTGGTGGTGCATGCCTTTAATCCCAGCATTTGGGAGGCAGAGGCAGGAGGAGCTCTGTGAGTTCAAGGCCAGACTAGTGTACAGAGTGAGTTCCAGGACAGCCAGAATTAAAACAGAGAAATTCTGCCTCGAAAAACCAAAAACAAAAGTGCAAAAAATAGCTCTCATTAGGAGATTAACCATATTTTTTATGTTAAATGTAAATTGGCTAAAGTTACACAGCTTTACATACACTATAGACTATTGGGGTAGAGACAACAGCAACAGACCAGCCTCTGCAATGTAATGAATTCTGCAGTAGTCCTTTGTCTGCTCAGTCTCAGTGTGACTTAGGCTCACTTAGTGTTAGTTTGCTTGACATTAAAGCATCGAGTGATGGTAGTACCCAGAACATCAAGACATTGTGAGAAGTACATGAAGTATAGAGGTATTTGTATGTTTGGCACATACCTGCTCAACAAATGCCAGTTTCCCCATACTAGTTATGATTGATCAAAGCTGGAACTTAACTTGGGTAATAAGATGCCTGGAAAACAAGCTTGGGCTAGAAGTTTAAAAGACACTAGTTAATTTACAATTCCTCCATCAGCCGAGTGCTAAGAGCACCTGGGCAGCTGGAATCTGAAGTCTTTATTGTAAACTGACAAGCTGCACCACAGTGCCACAGCATGCCACTCTGCTCTGGACTGCAGTAAGAGACCTCAGAGAAACATCCCATCTTGCACATGTGTGTGTGTGTGTGCCTGGGAAACAGTACATACTGAGTGGTAAGTGTTTGTGGTCCCTAGCAAGAAGAAGCTTTAAACAAGATGAAGGACAACCTATGCAATAGCAGGAAGCATGAGTATACTAGGAAATGAGGTCTCACAACGGATTGTGCCAGCTCTCCAGGCAAAATTCATATATTCTTTAAGGCAGTTTGAGAGATTTTGAGGACAAATCTTTTCTAATCAGCATGGCATGCATGCCTGAGGTTACCAGCAGTTACTTTAATTTTATATGATAATGAATAGTCTAAGAGAGATCATCAAAGTTTTGAAGAGTTCACAAAATAACTACTTAGTTTTAAAATGAAAGTATGGCCAAACATGGTGATACACTCTAATCTCAGCATGCCAGTGGTTTTAGTGTATTCGGGCATTCAAGGTCATACAGACCCATGCAGCATGTTCTACTACAATCTGCCTTATACAATAGGACAATGTCTTAAAAATTATAAAATAAAAGTGATTAAGGTAAATACAAATAAATTATCATATTGTATCAATCAGGCTTATCAATGTCATGGCAAAAACACCCAGTGTAATACAAAAGGAGAAGGATTTAATTTGGCTCACAGTTTTAGAGGTTTCCCCTGAAACACTGAGGAAGGGAAAGTAGATCCAGCAGCTCCCTCCCACTGTGGTGATCAGAAAACTGAGGAGGAACAGGAGAGCCTGAATGGCAAGCTTCCTACTTTTCCTCTCCTTAGTGTACCTGGGCCCTATGATTTGGGGATATGCCACTTCCATTTAGAGTGGGTCTCTTCCCTTAATTTATACTTTTCAGATCATTCTCACAAACATATTCTCTTCAATCAAATCAACCTGGCATGATTTACCATCAAAAATATGGAAGAACCCATTAGCAGAAATATGTATTTCTGTGAAATCATTCACAATGAAACAGAACACCCAGTCATTACTAAAAGGACACATAAACTAGGTGTGTAATGGTTGTGACATTTTGAGACATATATATATATATATATATATATAATTTTCATGGCTCTGAAAAGTCAAAATTGTACATTATAGTTCAGATTTCTTTAAATATATACATGAATTTATCTGTAAAAAAAAAACACATGTACAGTCGTGAATCAGAAAGCACACTTACTGTCATTTCATTCATGCTCAGTAGCATGGGGCTAGGTGGCAAGGTGCCAAGGCGAAATTTGAACCCTTCTTCTAAAGTCATTCCCCAGAATTGGCTATAGTTCTGTGCTGTCCATCTACCTTTCAAATGAAGCAGAAAAATATATATAGGTTACATGATATCACTTATAGAAATACATGTTTATTTCTAAGGTCTAAAAATTATATAATAACAGAATCTCAATACATGGAAAATATCAGTACACGTGGATAGTCTTCACATGGGTGCTGCATTGACTATTCTAGAATCAAGTACGTGAAACAGTAGTCTTAGATTTGGCTCATTTCAGTTATGATTGGTATGAGAAACCTGAGACCACATAATTATAAGTTGAAATCAGGAATATGAGATCTTTATATTCTAGAAAAACATTAAGTATAACAAGGTTAATATATTCAGTTTCCCTGAAATGTACTTCGTTTCTCTCTAGAAAGAAATTTTACTCTACAGATACGTACTTATAGATTAAATAGGACAATCCAGGCCTTTAGAATTTATATTTGACATTTCTCAATTAAAAAGAAATACCCATGAAAACTTGAAAGTCAGCTATCTATGCATTTTTTTGCAATGTTGGAGACTGAACTTAGGACCTCTTGCCTGTAGGCAAGTGTTCTGCTATTGGGCAGATTCTTGGCAATCTTCATTGTCCTACTTTAAAGAGATTATATCAGCAACTATTAATTACACATTAAGAGAGCTGTATTAAGTGAGTTAATTTGTGTCCATTGTTAACTATTAATGGTTACTGATAAACATAGTAAGTGCATTATTGTGAAATTAGCTATTAATCTGCATGTTTTTCTAGAAACTTATTTTTTTTTCTACCTTGCTTAGAAAAAATGCCTTATTTTCAAATTGCGAAATGGAAATTTGGAGATAAAGTTCTCTAGTAGGTGATAGTAGCTAAAATCCGGACATTTGACAGGCAATTAAGCACTGGTCACCCAAACAGTCTACACTGAAGACAAATCCTTTCAGTATGTAAAACTGTTGTTTACTAACAAAATTACTTATAATTCAGAGAAGAATGTGACAGAGCTTAGAACACTGCATAGCTTCCAGAACAGACAACTAACTGTATATACAGTAGCTGAAGTGTGGTAAAAACTGGAAGTGGGGAGAGTCCTGGATAGCTTTGTTAACTTGAAGCACTTAGGAAAAGGCAAAGCCAATTGGAGAATCATCTTAGTTGAAAATGTCTGTAGAGAATTTTCTTGATTGTTAATTGATGCAGGAGGGCCTACCTCTTTGTGAGCTGTGTTATTCCTGGACTGGTGGGCCTGGTTTATATAAGGTAACTAAACCTGAAAGCAAGCCAAAAGGCAGTGTTCTTCCATAGTATCTTCTTCAGTTCCTGTCTTTGAATTCCTGTCTTGAGTTCATGTTCTGGCTTTCCTCCATAATGGACTGTGAGCTATCAGCTAAATAGATCCTTTCCTTTTCAAGTCACATGTGATCAGAGTTTTATCACAGCAACATAAACATAAACCAGGACAGAGATTATCAATACTCCCACCCAGACCATTCCATAGAGAGGCTATACAGATGATGTTTCTGATGGATCACTGCATAGTATCTTGAAAAATAGAGTTAAGCTGTCACCAAGATCTCTGTCAAATCATCTTAGTTTTTACTGCAGCTGAATTTCTCCCTAAATATAATCCCAAATGAATCCATCACACAAGGAGAACTCACATAAAATAAACAAATTATAAACAATGGGACATATTCTCTCCAGCAGAGGTGAAAAACACAACAAAAAAACAAAATGAATGAGACATGATTTCATCATGCCATACCCACAGTTGACAGCTTGTCAACTGGAAAACTAGCATAAATGCCAGGGGAAAATTTCAGAGTTCTATTTTGTATAAGACTCCACAACTAAAAGAGAACTCAAATAAACAGATGATAAATTTATTTCAAGTTATGTTCAAAAACAATTATGAATCAAGACAGACAAGAAATTTATCAACGTGGTTGGAAGAATAAGTAACTTGGGGGAAGAAACTAAAATACTAAGAAAAAATTCAGCCTACAAATTGAGATCTTGAAAAAGCACAAACAACAAAACCTTTACTCAGTAACAAGCAGAGGCTAACAAATAACAATCTCTGTACTGTGTTTGAGTTAATTCACTTTGAATTGTTGGCCAGTGAGGTTCTATAGACTCCCAAATATCACAGACTATTGGCATTGCTCTTGCTTGCCCTCTAGAATTTAACACTAAGACCTCATTGCTAAAAATATCTCATGCTTGACACAGTTAACATGGCAAAATCAATCTGATACATACATGAAAACTTCATTCCTACTGACTAGCTTACATAGTGCTAGAAGGTGCTATGAATGCTACCAGAAAGAAAAAAAAATGGTCAACAATACCCAGCTATTCATCTTTTAAGGTACACTAATGACTGACCTGGCAAGACATGTTCACTGGTACAATAGTGGCACAAACATCATAGTAACCACTCACTTTCTGATTGGGTTTAAGTCCCATTCCACAGGATGAAATCCATACCTGGCATCATGGTTGAATGAGGAGTCTATGACAAAACAGCTAACAGGCCCTAGAAGAGAAACTGCTGAAAATTCTGCTAAATGGCTTTGGTATTAAACTGACACCTAATGATTTATATTTATACCCATAGATTAATGCTTCTTTTTTCCTCATGAGAGATGCTCCTAGTTGGAGTAGATTGTGGTTAATACTGTAATTCACAACTAGTCAAAGAGAAGAAAATAAGACACTACAGAATGTTCAACACTAAAGGAACATATGTATCACAATCTCCATCCAAAGTTTCAGGGACTATGGCAGAGGAGTAAAAGCAACAGAATCTGATGTAATAGATGACTACAAGGAAACATTATCTTTTGGACATAGGAGGGCAGCTGCACACATGAATGCACAGTGTTTTGACAGCATGAATAAATCCCACACAAGCCCAAGCCAGACCAAATCCCAGTAAGGAGAGTGGAGTTGGGCACACAGTATGACCTTTTGCTGTAGGGCTCTTGGCAGTTGTTAGTTGTTAGGAGAGGGAGAGACCTTTTCCTAAGAGTATAGTTCCTGGTAAGTTGACCACCACTCTACAGTAGTAGATCACATACGCAAGAATATTTGAAATTTGTTGGGGAAGAGTTATGGGAGTAGAAATGAGTATGATCAAAACACATATGAAACTTCAAAGAACTAATAAAATTTTTACAATTCAAAACCAAAAACTTCAGCTGAATCCATTCCAAATTGATAGCATGCATAAATTAAGAGACTATGTTTTGTTGTGTTATAATGTTAATTTAGTTTAGTTTTTTGGGCAGAGTCTCACTCTGTAACACATATTGGCTATGTCATACTCAGACTGACCTTAAACTCAGAGTGGTTCTCCTGCCTAATCCTCTCAATTACTAGGATTGCAGGCTTGAGCTATCAAGTCCGGTTGAGTTTGAAGCTTTAAAGTGTCGAATCTGGAGTGTTTGCTTCACATTTTCAGATAAATATAGCAGGTAGTTCTGGTAATTCATTGAGGATTATTTATTTTAATTTGGCTTTATATTCTGGCCTTTTATAAAGTTATGGTATGCTGACTCTTCAAGTAGACAGTAAATTAGTTTAAGGCAGAAAATATTTATTAATATTTTCAAAAATGCCACTAAAGAGAGACATTTTTTACTAACTATTGCCATGAAACATAACATGGAAAAGAGAGACATAGTGGTCCATGCCTTTAATACCAGAGCTTCAGAGCTTGGGAAGGTGAACAAGGAAGATTGTCTTGACTTGAAGATAAGCCTGGACTATATATCAAAATGCTGTCTCAATGAATAAATAAATATAAATAAATAAAATTGATAAATAAGCACTGTAGTACATATGGACATTAAATACAGATCTAAGCTTAAATTACATGGAGGATTTGAGGAAACTATTTTCAATAAAGTTTGTATATTTGTAAGTCACTTGTTTTAATATTTTCTATGAAAGTAGACAATCTATGCCCCATTTTACTTAAAACCTAAAACAAGCAATGAGGGAAGGAAAACTCTTCTCCTAAGAAGGTGGTTGCTCAACAAGATCCATGTTCTTAAGAATGTTTACTTTCCACCCTAGTTAGGAGTGGTTCCTGTGCATGTTGTACCTGTAGGAAGCTGGGCTCTTCTCTTCTGATTTCTTGGAAATTTGTTCTGCTTACGCCCAGCATTTGAGTACTTTGGGAAACTTGACTAGGTCATTTATCAATATGATACACACTCTTGTGTTTTTATGCCTTTTCAATTATTTGGATATAATTTAGGCATAGGAAACCATAATTGGTTTCTCTAGAAATACTCAAACATCATCAAGCTATCACATAAAACACTGGTTAAACAAATACATCATACAGAGAACTTGGTAATAACTTCAAAATCCTAATGTCAAAAATAATATGACTTTCTGTACTTTGTGTCTTCCAAGAAAATACTTTAAACACATTGAAATTCAGTGATCCCTTTGTCCTGGGAAACATAACATTTTATAGCTGAAAGAAATAGTACTTACATTTTTAAAATGAGTCTCAGGGGCCTTTGAGATAGGTCAGGAGATAATGGCACTTACTACCAAGTCTGATGAATGGAGCTCAATCCCAGGGGTCCACATGGTGAGAGGAGAGTGCCCACTACCCCAACTTTTGCTTTAACCTCCACACAAGCGTCATGGTCTGAGTATCATACCACAATCTTCCTATACTTGCCCTCCTCTACATGCACACATATTTTTTAAAAAATATTTCAAAAGATATTTAAAAATAATATCTCAAAATTACTTCACTTTTCTAGTGGCTTCAGCATGGTCTCAGGTATTTTGAAGAATGTCAACCATGTTCTCAATGGCTTATAGACTGTTAAGTGGCATCAGAGAAATTGTAAGGCATAGATTAGCTAGGCTATTCCTTTTTCATTCAGTTCTGTAAAGAAAACAATAAGAGTTGGTGTCTACATCTTATTTCCCTGCATGCAAGTAGAGAAGTCACCTAATTTATTAGTCTTCAGCCAACCAATTGTTATGTCCAATGTTTCTCAGCCATTTATATTTCCTAAAATTTCTAGTGACATAGTGCACTTTTGTATGTCTTTGGATGTCAATATAAGTAAAATTTGTGAATATCAGTCTTTTCCAAGAAATTGTTGCATGATACCATACTAGAGGTGTTGTCAAGATAGAACTCCACCATCCAATGGAGGTCATAGTCTACCTAAGATAGCTGATCACAGGTTTGGCTTTGTTAAGTTAGTATCAGGGAGAAAATTATTACAATGATCAGTCTTTCCAACTTTCTAATTTTACCTGTCATGTATGCAAGGGAACAATCTCCCAGTCTCTCAGCTTACAATGACAATGATCATGATCGTTCCTCGTTATTCTATGGCTAATATCTATGTTTTCATTTTACTTACACATTTTATTTTGCATATTGTATATCTGAAATGCACATTTCTAAAAAAAAAAAAAAGCTCCTTACATATTTCTTCCCAATCTTTCTTTATAATTAACCATCCTAGTGAGAAGTAAATGACACACACACAGTATATGTTTTGAGAAAGTGAGAATGCCAAGAGGTCCATACCAAGAGAAGTTCTTACCCATAGTCCCCTTTATTGATGTGATCAATTAATTCTGGATGAACAAGGCACACATTCTGGGAACATTTCCATTGCTGTCCTGAGCATGTACTGTTAAGATAAAAAGAAAAAAATTTACAAAAATCCTTTGGCCTTTATGGGGTATGTTTTCAAAATAGTAAAAAGAGTGGAGTATTTTTAAGTGAGTCATATTAAGTAAGTCATAAGTCTCATATAAGTCACATGGGACACATTTCTTGATTAATGTTAGTCATTCGGCTATTTGATTGTTGGAAAATATGAATCATAAAACCTGCATTAGGTGCTGCTCAATGTGCTCTTATCCTCTGAAGTCACATGATTTCATATAGCCTTTGCATATGACATGACATTATAGTCACTGAAATTTAAAAGCAAAATAAAATATATAGTTGCCGTATTTAATATTTGAAAACTCTCTGCAGGCTAATCCAATTTAAACCAGCTTGTTTTTATGTACACTTACAGTGCTCACAAACAAGATTTGTCAGCAGTCTATCAAAATATTCATAGTTTAAAATATGCTTAATTAATACTTGTTCTATGGAGAAGTCTTACTATAAAACCTATTTTAAAATTTAATGCTTGTATTAAATACAGACATAATCACATTTCCAGAATTATTTTCATGGTTCTGAAGATGTATGTCTTATGGCACTAGATGTGTTTGAATGTATGCTTTAATCACAAGATTTCCTTATTCCTGAAGAAATAAACAGACAACAGAGCTTTATTCTGTGTCACTTAGATTCCTTACCAGGAGTTGCAGTTTTCCTTAATTACTGATCCTTCTCCAAAATGTTGGCCATCTCTGGAACATCCTGATAACAGGACATACAAACAAATGAAAATTCTCCACTGAGTAAAGCATATACACATGACAAGCCATCTATGATTTTCATTAGGAGATAGAATATAAAAAACAACTTAGTGCCAATCTGATAGCAGTCTCCATCTGATTTATGTTAAGATTTATATCAAATTAATCTGTGCTTGTTCTGTGTGGTTTTGTTTTTATACTGTATTATGTTCCAAAAGAGAAGATTGTAAGATATGAGAACTAGATTGCCATGAAATTAATCACTAACTCTGCTTAAAAATTGTTTAAATAAATAATGTATAAACACTTGAGTCAATTCCTGGCATTTTCTAATTTTAAATTTTTATCAAATCTTATAAGTGGGTATAATTAAAACAGGAGACTCAAGTTCAAAGACATAGTGTCAAATACAAAGCAGCTTAATTGAATTCACCTGATAAATCCCTTTCTCCAGTGTTTGGAACATGAAATCGGTAAATCTTTAAGATACAAGTGCTTGGGAAGAAATAAATTAAAGAAGACATCAGAAGATGGAAAGATGTCTGATGCTTGTGGGTTGGTAGGACTAATATTGTGAAAATGTCCAAAAACAATTTACAGAGTCAATGCAATCTCCATCCAAATTCCAGCACAACTCTTCACAGAAATGAAAAAATAAAAACAAAAACATCTTCAACTTCTTAAGGAAACACAAAAATTACCAGGATCATTATTTAAATTTAAAGAGATTTAAAAAGAATTTTAAAAGAACTTTGGAAATCAGTGATAGTTCCTCAGGAAGCTGGAAATAGATCTACCTCACAATCCAGCTATAATATTTGTGAGCATACACTGAAAGGACAGTGTATCTTTCTTCAGAGATACTTGCTTTTCTATGTACATTGTTGCTCTAATCATACTAACCAGATAGTGGGAACAACCTAGATGCTCATTGATCAATGGATGGTGAAAATGTGGTATATTTACACAAAGGAATATCATTTAGCTTTTAATAAAAACAAAGCTCTAAAGGAAGCCTCTCTGGTGAGGATTATGCTAGGCACCGATCTACAGATAGAGCAGGACATCAGTGACATCATCTCCTGGCTATCCAGTCTCTAGTTCCTGGCCTACCCTGCAGGTATGCGCTCTCTCCATTGGTATGGAGTCTGCCCTTACATTGTCCCAGAGGATCCTGTGGGGAGAATAGGTTATAAGTAGAAGGTTTTGTGGCTGGGATGGTGTCCCAGTCCTACTACTGGGAGCCTTGCCCAGTTATAGGAAATGGCCTGCTCAGGCTCCCCATCCCCCATTGCTAGAGGTCCTCCCCAGGGTCTCCATCATGGAGTCCAGTGAGTTTCCATTGCCCTAGTTCTCCAGATTCCCTCCTAAAGGTCTTCCAATTCAGGTTGTCCCTCCATACATTCTTTACCTCCATCCCTCTTCCCTCACCTGGTCCCATCTCTTCCCATTCCTATCCTCCCACAGCCTCCTACACCATCCGTTCTATTTCCCCTTTACCAGGGAGATTCCTTTGTCCCGACTGGGGCCCTCCTTGTTGCATAGACTCTCCGGGTCCCTGGATTGCAGAACCTTTGTCCTTTGCTTAACAGTTAATATTCACATATAAATGAGTACATGCCATGTTTGTTTTTCTGGGAATGGGTTACCTTACTCAGAATGATTTTTTTCTAGTTCCATCCATTTGCCTGCAAATTTTATAAAATCATTTACTTTTATAGCTGAAGAATACTGCAGAGGCTCAGAGCCAAACATTGTGCAGAGCTCAGGGAGCCCCACAGAAGAGGGGGAGGAGGGATTGTGGGGGCCAGAGGGATGGGAAACAGGAGAACAAGCCCCATGGAGTCAACTGACCAGGAATGTTGGGAGCCCATGGATCCTGAAGTGGCAGATATAGAACCTTCAGGGTCCCCTAGATATGTCATGTGGTTGTCTGGCTTGGTCTTCTTGCAGAGATCCTACAAGAAGGGTTTGAGGGGGATCTCCAGTGCTTTTGTCTACCCTTGGGACTCTTTTTCTCCCACTGGGTTGTCTGTCTACCCTTGATGTAGGGATTGGTGCCTGGCCTTCTTCTATCTTGTTGTGTCCTGTTTGAACTGTAACTCTGGGAAGATTCCTCTTTTGGGGAAAGATATGTGAGTGGGTGTGGGAGTAGGGAATATGAGGGTAGATTTGGAGGAGAGGGAAGATGGAGGAGCTGGGAAGAGTGGAGGGAGGGAAGGACAGGCATCAGGATGTATTATACAAGAGAAGAAAAATAAATCAATTTAAAAAAAGAAAAAGAAAACTCCAAAATGTCCATGCAAATGGATGGAGTGAGAGAAAAAAAATCATCCTGAGTGAGGTAACAGAGAGCCCCTCCCTCTATAAAAACATTTTCTCTTATAATTGGATACTAGATTTTAAGATTTTGATGCATGTCATAATCCAAATAACCACAGAGGTCAAACCCCTCATAAGGAACTAGACAGTAAGTGAAGAAAGGCTCTTCCAAGGAAGAAGCAATGGAATGTGGCAGTATGGAGATATTAAGAGAAAACTAGAATAGCATATTAAACAGGGAGGGGGTGTGAGGGCAAGGTAAAAGAGCATGTGTGTGGAGGGACAACTAACACTGAAAACCTTTGGAAAATTCACAGGGAAACTTACTATTGTAGAAGCCTCCTAAAATATAAACATTTATGAAAGCAACTTAAATGGAGTCACAAAATAATGGGGAAAGTAATACCCCAACTAGACAACTTATGCCACCAAATAAAACCTCCAGTGCCAGAAATGGCTTACATTTTGTTGAACTGTTAGCCAAAGAGATTTCATCAATACCTCTGCTTAAGAATCACAGACTACTGCCAAGGTTAGTGGTTGTTCTCCACAACCTAATAGTAAGACTCTATTGCTGAAAACAATATTTACTTATGTGATCAAACACAGAGGAGTCAAGATGGGGCCCAAATAGAATTTCTCCTGTGCTGACTAGTATTCACAGTGCTAGAAGTTACTCCACATGCCACCTGAGGAAAAAGGTAAAGATCAGTGTCACCCATCTATGAAACCTGCATCCTACCATAGCTACCTTCCTGCAAGACCTACTGGTGCAATAGTGGCACAGATCACTTTCTTACTGGATTTACAGTCCATGCCACTCCAAGAAATGGAACCACATACATGACCCTGCTGATAAGGCCAAAAACCTAAGTCTAGATAGGTCATGGACTCTGTAGAAAGCCTATTATTATTGTTCTGCTAAAGGAACATAGCAATAAAATGATTCTAATGACATATTGTTTTATCCACAGATGAATGCCTTGCTCAACCCTCATCAGAAAAGCTTCTTCTTGCTGTAGATGGAAATTAAGACAGAGACCCACAACTGAACAACGTGCAGAGACTGGAGCTTTCAGTCATCTTTCCTAAATGGGATATCTCATCAAATTCCTCACCTCAAGGCCCAGAAATCAATGAGGAAGAGGCAGTGGAAAGATTATAAGAACCAGAGGTTGTGAATGTCTCTAAGAAAACAGTGTCTTCCAGTCATGACAGGACTGATGCATGTATGAGTCCACAGATATAATTGCAGCACACCAAGACCTGTACAAGTTCAAGCTAGACAGGGTCCCAGCACCGAGAGGGAAAGTTGACATGGGTCTCACCCCTAACCAGGAAAGTGTTAGAAACAACCGCTTGCAAAGGGAAAATAAGTTTCTACAATGAAGTGTCACTGGGTATATCAACCACACTTCAAGGCAGGCCTCATGATTAAGAGTAGTTAGCCCAAACTAAATGAACTGAATGATCTCTATGTTGTTTTGTGTGTGAGATTTCTGTTTCATTTTGTTTCCTTTGGGCATTTTTGTCATATTGTATTTTTTGTTTGAATTTTCTATTTTGTAGAAGGTTTTTTTAGAGAGAGAAAGCAAGAAATATATAGAGTTAGATGAGTAGGGAGGTGGAGAGGATTTGGGATTTATTGGGGAAGAGGAAAACATGATCAAAACACACTGTGTGAAAAAATAAAAGAACAGCAAAAAAAAGAAAGAAAGAAAGAAAGAAAAAAAAAGAGATCTGAATGCCTCTTAACTCTTCATTGAAATTGGTTGCTAATTGGTTTGTAAGATTATATAAATTATCTAGCAGAAACCAATGATCAATCATGATAATATGGAAACTGTTAATAAAGTATTAGGAAAGGAATACCCAAGCTATAAACTAGGTCAGTTTTTAAAATATACTTATCAGAAATTTAAAATCAATGTTAAATTAGCATTGTATAATGGTACATTTTAAAACAAAAATATGCATAATTGATTTTTAACATCAATGGCCCCTAATTCAGCAAAAGAAATTCTAATCTTCTTACATTGATAGGGGTCAGGACATGTTTCAAAAAATCTCCAGGAGGTTTGATTCAACTGATAGTCCCAATGTCACAAGACAACTTCTTATTTCAAACCCTTTGATTTTAAAATATGAAAGTTGCCACACTAAATTCTGTTTAATGAACTAAATCTCCAGAAATATACCTCTCTCCACTCCTATTCATGGAAATTTGATATTCTCGTTAACTGGACTCTTCTGACCAGGGATTCTTTAATAAGAAAAACTCAAGTAAAGGGGAGATTTAACTTTGTTTAGAGTTTAATTACTACACAGGTGAGGTAGTTTCAATAATGAAACAGTACCGCTATTACTGGAATAAAGTGTCAGATTTTTCCCTGAGATAGAGAATGCTAAGGCTAGAGGTTTGTATCCATGGTAGGGTACTTATTTAACACACAGAAAGGCTTCAGCTCTGCTTTGTATATTTCAGGCTCATATTAAACTTAGGCTAGGCATCTAAATAAAGATATTGACATGTCTATCACAGTAATGTGTTTAGGCAAAAAAAAAAAATTGTTCAGGACTGAGCTCAAAGCACTCCAGATGGCAAACATTCAGAAGAAACTGGGAATCAATGGCTTGTAAGGAATCAGGTAATTCAACATTGGTTGAATCTGAAAGAAAAGAAGTATTTCATACAAGCAAAATGCTGGTGCACTGGTTAGGTTTTTTGTCGACTTGACACACACAGGTCATCTAGAAAGAGGAACCCTCCATTGGGAAACGGTCTCTATCAGAGTGGCCTGTAGACAAGTGTGTGGAACATTATTAGATTACTGGTTGATGTGGGAGGGTCCATCCCACTGTGGGTAATGCCACCCCTGGACAGGTGGTATAAGAAAACAGACTGAGAATGCTATAAGGAGCAAGCCCAACAAGCAGTAGTACTCCATGGCTTGTTTTAGTTCTTGTCTCCAGGTTTCTTGACAAGACGTTAGATTTAAGCTGTCAAATGATATAATTCTTTTTTCTCCAAGTTTCTTTTTGTTATGCTGTTTATCAATGTTTATCAAGCAATGAGAAGCAAACTAGCACAGCCAGTCATGTACAACATTACCCAGAGATAAAGAGCAAGAAAGCAGAAATCTGGACATTACATTCAGTACTGGAAAAGTTGCCAATGACCCCATAAGAAAGGCATCAGCAGAGTAGCAGAGTGAAATCCTGTGCAATTGAGTTAATGAGAACCTGAAAGCAAGCAAAAAAATATTTTTTCTTTCAGATATTATGCTATTAAGTAGACAATGGAAAATAAGAACCAACTAAGAACAGAGTCAAGGAAGGTTTGTTGTAGAAGTTTAGTTTCAGTTATGTATAAAATCATTTTGTGCACTGTTGGGTGAGGGGCTGCCTAGATTTTGGTGTTTTGTATTGTCTACAGGTGTTGGATTAATGTGGGGGGGGGTGTTTGATTGCACATGATCTGCACATGCTATCAGTAGAACACCTGAATAGTTAAGTATCAATAAAAACACCTGAGCTCAGATGCTCTTGGTTCCACTGTCCAGCATGGGGCTGTCCAGGAGAGTAGTTCCCTCTGCTGAGGTCTGGCAAGGTTTGCACCTATGTAAAATGCCTCCATGTCTTCTTTGGTGAGCCACCACAGCAGTGAACTACTACAAGGTTTATTTTTAACTTAATTGAAAGATCCAAAAAAATTAAATTTTGAAAATTGATGGTTATATGTAGGGGACCCTACATATATCTTACTGTTATCTGTCTTGGTGTTTTTTTTTCCTAAAAGCTGGAGTGTGAGGGGTTTCTGACCATTTTACCTGCCCTTGTGACCCTTTTCCTCCTTCTGGGCTCCGTCATCCAACCCTGATGTAGGGGCTCGACTCCAGCCTTGTTCTTTCCTGATATGCCCTGCTCTGTTCTGAGGGGAGTGGGACATCTGGAGGAAAAGGAAGTTGGGCAGAGGGAAGGGAGGGGAAGATGGGGATGGGGTGTATTATTCAAGAGAGAAAAAATAAATTTAATTTAAAAAGAAAGTGTTCAACAAATGAATCACCAGAGTTGACTGGTACAGGCTTTCCTAATGAAATCATTACTGTAAATTGTATACTAGGGGGTTCCCAATAAATAGGAAAGCTGTTTATTTGAAAAAACTGAAAAAAATTATGCATCATTAAACTGTATAAGTACCTTTTGAGAAAAATAAAATTAATGGTTAATTGAAAGGAGAAGGAAACATAGAGTGGGAAAAGAGAGAAAGACAGACAGAGAGAGAGGGAATTGTAATATGAAAGAAGAATAAAGAACATAGGAGGAAACAGGACTCAGGACTCCAAGCTCAAGAGGGAGTCAGTTCAACTGAGGTAAGGATCAAGACAGAGCCTAGACAGAGCTAATTCCGTGATGGTGGAGACATAAGACAATTCCTACTTATTTAGTAAAATGTGTAGGAAGTATCTCAGAGTGGGTTTGCAAGATTATTTATACATACAACATTTTGTCAAAATATCAGATAAAAATAAAAATAAAGCTAGTGACTACTAGAATTAAGGGAGTTTTTGCAACTTTAACAGCCTTTACAATAAGACAATCAAATATTTGGAGAATGATATAGTTAGTCTTGTTGCTTTGAGGCAAGATAATAATATGGTGCCTGTGGCTTATTTTAAAATACTTCATTGCAGTGTGTTATAAATATCTGTGCAGGCTGAAGCTTCTCTGTAGGAAAGGCAGGCAGTTGCTGTAATCAGGAATCTGCATCCCAGGGGTGTGCACTAGCATTCATTCTGAGAGGCCAGACTTGAGGGTAGCTGCTTGCATTAATCCACATTTTCAGCACCAGAATTAGCATAGTGAATATAAACATGAGATCTCATTGGTAAAATTAGTGGCTTGTTAATAAATACAGTGGCACTTAATAGTTCACATTGGTTAAGTTAATGGTATTCAATTTAGGTGGTTAACTAAAATATTTCAATGTCACATTCCACATCTCACCTCACAGTTTATATTTATAAGGAATATTTCTATTCCTTAAGGGAAAATACTACACAACTGTGGACCTAGTACCCTCTGATTGATCTTTAGCCTGCATCCTGTGACATCGCTTAAGAGGATTTGCCACTTTGAAACCTACTGCGAGGGTAATAGAATCCAACCTTAGTAATAATATCACATGTTCCTCCAGTGATTTTTTTTCTCAAGAAATGAATTCCTAACAGAACAAAGACTTGAGATTTCACCCTGCTTACAGAGGTTACATGGACTTCTTTGTGTCTCTTTACTGATGTGTTTTTTAAATGGTTGATATGTGTATCAGAATTTGAGAATTTGATTGTGATTTATCTCCATTCTGGTATTGTTAAGGAGATTGAGAAAGGATAAATGAAACTCATCGATTTCAAATATGTCAGCGTCATATATATTTATATGTAGTTTGTATGTGTGTATATTCTCTGTGCTAGTTGTATTTCAGTCTGTCACTGGTTTTCTATATTTAACATCTGAAATCCTCAAGCTAATGAAAGTTACCATCAGATATGGTTTTACATATGAAGAAGAAAAATGTATTATTAATGTAGGTTCTACTTTCATCTTTCTTTAAAATTAACATACTTACTTTTTTGAGTCAGTGTTTCTCTGTTGTAACTATGACTGTCCTGGGACTCATTCTGTAGACCAGGCTGGCCTTGAACTCACAGAGATCCTCCTGCCTCTGCCTCCCAAGTGCTGGGATGAAAGGCTGCATATTTACTTTTAATCCTCAAGATAATGTATAATTTTAAGACTTCTATTTAAACAATTCTAAGGACAGAAATAGAAATGAACGTGTAACTAGGTCATATAAAATTCATAAATCACTGAGAAAACACATAGCATCATAGATCATAGAGGAGAGGTGCTTTGTATGTGAAAAATTAATGTAAATAATACGCTATTTTCTTTTTCTTTTAGTTAATTGCACACATTTTTTTTTCCAATTTCACTCGGTACTCTTTTCAACAAATTCTTTCCCAAAGTAAGACAAAAGAAGGGGAAAATTACCTTTCTTGAGAGCAATTATAGTACAATGTGAACTTCATGCTACTAAGTGAAATGAGTAATTGCTTCTCTCCACAACAAATGAAAGTAAAAGCTATCCCTGGAACATAAATTCTACCTAACATGTAACTCTGAGTTGAAATCTTTGCAATATTCCCACTCCCAAGCAAAAATGAATGTTGAAGAGGTGGTGTTTACTTTCAGAATGAACTACATGTTTTAAATAAGAAAAGTCTGAATATACTTTAGTATATCAACAGCACTGTAGCTGAGTCAGGCATGGTGGCTCACACCTGTAATACCAATAAGTAGGTGCGAGGCTAAGTCAGAAAGTTTGCTATGAGTTGATGTCTGGATCACACATTGAGATACAGGCCAGCTTGGATTACCAGGTCTCCTTTGTCAGTGTGAGAGAGGGCAGTGAATAAGGACTTATTTTATAATAGTAACATACAAAATGATAGTAAATTGAGCTTAGACACAGGCGTATCCCCAGTACTCAGGAAACTGAAGCAAGAGGATCATCTGATTCCAAGAATTAAAGCCTAGCTTAGGAAATAAAGCAATAACCAGTTTCAAAGTAGGATAAAATTATATTTCATTGAAATTATGACTTAAGTAATAATTCAAGAATCTAGGTAGTTGTTGTGCTTTTATATGATTCATACTTCTTCTGGGGACTGCAGCGGTTGTTCCCAATACCATTCCTTACTATCTGCGTCATATAATAGAACCTCATGTTGAGGGAGCACATTTCCAAGCAGCAAAAATAAAGCAACTGACACAGTTTTGGCTATTTAGCCTCTTTGCCTCTTTTGAAATGTGACCATGTAACCAAGCTCTGTCCAAATAGAGAAGAGTGGAAATGCTATTTTGAACTCCAAAAATCTCTCCTTAAAATGGGAAGATCATATATTCATCCTACTTTTGATGATTGGGACTTAATTTGACTAGAGTCATGAAAGGACAATATCAATTGCAACCCAAGAACCATAGTGTATCGGAGCTCCAGATGGAGCCCAAACTCAAGAACCCAAGAAAAATACACTTATGCATTGTAGATATGTACTTTGGGTGTTGTGAGATAGCTCTTCAGGCAAAGGCATTCACTGCTAAGTCAGATGACCCTGAGTTCAATCCCCAATAATTCAAGAAAAAAATTCACGAATTAACATAGTATATAAGGCTACTGTAGAGAAAAATGATTTTATCTAAAGATTTCTTCAAAAAAATCTTAGTAAGCAGAGAATACTCTATACTATTAGATGGAAAGTCAAACTTCACAAGTGCAATGATTTTGAGGCAGATTTATAACCTCTGGTGGTTACTAGACACTTGGGAAACCAGGAGCAGTGAGATGCAGAGAAGTAGTAGGTGATACTAAGTTAAAGTTAAACAGGAAGTCCTGATGTGCTATGGCACACAAGGGTTACAGCAGACATGACAGATGTACTTGAATGTCACATTCACTAGAAGAAGGGCTTTTGAATATTTTAACCATAAAAGAATGTTAAATGCCAAACTTGGTTTAAATATTATACAATGCACATCACATCGTACCATTAACACTTAAGTTATGTTTCATGTGTCAAAGATAAATTTAATTTAAATTTGAATTACAACTTCTAAGCAATCATCCTCAGTGTTAGCTTGTTTCAAGCAATGAGGCAGCTTATTTTAAAACTCTAAATACCTATTCTGTCATCCTTAAAAGAAAAAAAGAGCAAATAAGCAAACTAGCGTTTCTAGATGTTAATACAAAGTGGAAAGCTATAGATGATCAAAAGAAAATGTCAAGATGAAAGCCTAACATGAGAACAGGAGGAGAAGCTCAAACCTATCTGTAAGCAGGGGAGAAGTCAGGATTCACTGTTGATTTCAGTAAAAGTTACGACACTGGGTATTAAAATACGGGGGTAAATGAATTCTTACACAGTGCCAGATACGGACTAACAGATTGGGTAGCAGCACTCAGCTGAAATGATTGTGTGTTCCAGTCTTGGGAATCCTAGTCTTGTCTTCATCACACAACTCCAGAAGAAGACATGTGGAGACAGGGAAAGGAGATATAAGAACAAGAAGATGGGTACAGGGCTATGAAAGGTTGTCTCTTGGACATGACAAGATTGTTGCACCTGCAAACTCACAGAAGCAGTAGCTGCCTCATGAGACTCATTCAAGACCAAGCCCATCAGTGGTCTATCACAATGTGGGGAGGGGCACACAAGGCCCCAATCTTCCTGAGATCTGTAGTCCTGAATTGCCCAGGGATGAGAAGTCATACTCCTCTCAGCGATGCAGCTGCTGGTAAGTAGCCCCTGCTCCAATACTTAACCCCCACCCTGGCTCGTGCAGGCAACGCTAACTAGATGCAATGGGCACACACACATGAAAACATGAGAAGGATTTGATGGAAAGAAGAAGTTCTGTGAAGAAGAAAAGTAGATAAGGTTAATTGGTGGAGAATATAATCAAAATAGATTATATGTATGCATGACATTATAAAAGAGTAAGTTAAATTTAAAAAATCAGTTTAATAGGTTGAGACCAAAACATTTTAGAGTATTTTTTATAAGACAGAAGACAGTTGAATGAAATGATTTGCAATAAGGTCAGATAAAGTTCAATTAATTTTTTAAAAATTATATATATATATATACACATATATACAATAATCATGTTTTGCTGTAAATTTCGTTTTATAGATTATGTCAAAATTTTTGAAAGCATGTTTTTAGAGAAAACGTTACACATATGAGTACTAGGAAAAAGAATGAAAATGTTACTCGTGCAACTTTGTAACAAACAAAAATTAGGTATAATAAGACTCTCCATATGGACTGGTCTTTAAAGGAGAAGGCATGCATGAACTTTCTGCCGTCGACTTTGCTTTGGTTACAGATACCCATTCATAATGGAGAGAACAGAAAGGGATGACATGGAAGGGGTATTCACAGAGGTCGAGGCATGCAGACAAAGACATAGCCAAACCCCTAAACATTATGCTGTCTGAAAAAAGCAAGAAAGAAATTATCTTTAACACAAGCTAGTTTAAAAATTAATAATTCTGGTACAGAAAATCAGCCCACATGGTTGACAATGGCACAAAAAGATATATTGTACCCTTAAAAGACTTTAATTAACTCAATTATCTGTCCAGAGATGATACAGATGGAAAATAACATATTTCATTTTGTTAAACACTGTGTGTGGGGCCAGACACACATCTATAGACAAGCAGTATGCAGTGTGAAACCTAGAGCACTTAAGTCCTTAGTGTAATACTCAGTGTCCTTACCTAACCTTTCCTTCTCTCCTGCCTATTTACTGATTCTGCACCATGCAGTTTCTTACAAACTCATCATGCACATATTACATTCCTCCTGGAAATCCTCAAATGCAGTCTGTCTTGCTCATCCTCTAGATAGCCTGCTCATTTGTCATGACTCAGTTCTAATGTCCTGGGTTCTAGCTGATTGAATACATTCCTGTCACAACCACTGCCCCAGGTATTAGTCACTTTTCTAAGGTCCTCTAGGGAAAGACTAGAGGAAATACCACCAGTCTATTGTTGCAAGGTTTGTACATGCTACCTTTTCCCCACTCTCTCATACTACTTAAAAATCTGAAGCATACATAAGTCAAGGAGTGAAGACAAAAATTAGGATTGGAAACTACTGCTTATAGATTATCAAGAGCTTCAAGATGGCACCGACTGAGCTTGGGAGTCCTGAAAGAGGGAGATTTTTTTTTTCTACACTGCTACACATCTAAGATGTTTCACCCCTACTCCCAAGAAGTATCCTGTTTTAGTTCTAGTAAACAAATGTTATCTCAAATATTCAACATGACCTAGATTGTCTGGTGTACAATAATTTATTCTCAAACTGATCTGTCACCGGCCCTTTCCTAACCATAACTCAATAGAAACAATGGCTCTCTTCCAGTTGATAAATAATGTTGTGGTCTTCATACTCAGGTTTGTAATGCTCTTATGCCAACTGTTCTCCAATTCAGCTTCTTCTTTATCATGGGGAGCTTGAATGTTTTCTCTTACTGGTCCTCCAGTGAGACAGACGGCATATAGCTTGCTGCATATTAATATTCTTTTATGTTAGATAGCACTCAGAGCACTCAATTTGTATAGGGGTGCAAGTACATCATATGCATGTGTGTGTGTGGGTCAGAGGTTAATCTCAGTGTCATGCCTCAGGAGCCACTACCTTACTCTTTTAGACAGGGTCTGTCACTGTTGTGGAATAAGTATGGTAAGCTAACTGGCCACTGGATCCCAAGCACCTGGCTATCTCTGCCTTTCCACTCCAAGGATCATAAACACCTGTCACTGTTTCTGTTTTTCTATGTGGCTTCTGGATGTCAAACACAGGTCCTTGTGCTTGCAAGGCATGTGCTTTAATTACCTAACCTACTTCACCAGTCCATGAAAGCATGCTTCTTTTCTTCAAAGAATGCATCACTCCTTGCAGCTACTCAGTAAATTTCCTATTATTTTCCTACTCATCCAACTTGACTAATGTTTATAGCAATATGACTTTTCACATTGTCTGGAATGACAGGGATACTTGAAGAATTGATGAAGAAAGACTAAAAATAAAGTAAATGTTTACTGAGATGCCTGTTGATAAAATTAAAGTCTGTGAAAAATGAAAATTCTGTGGCCAATTCTAAGTAATAAATATTCATTTAAAGAAACAATATTTTGAAAGTTATAAACAAGATGAGTTTTTTGAAAATAAGAGCTCCATTTTGAAATAGGACTTTTAAGTGCCTTCTAACTACAAGTTCGAGTCAGCAACTTGTTTATAATTGTGAAACAGGGTTCTGATTAACCACAAATTTCTGATGAAGAGATTTGATGTAATGAAATCTTCATCTTGGGAAGTGTACAGGGTACATTGTTCCATGAGATTTTGCTATAGCAACTTCCCCAAATCAATATTCATTCTCATATAATTGCATCCTGCTTAGCAAACACTGTCATTCTTCTTATCCTATTCACATCATTTCTATTTACTTTTTGGGTCTTAGACTCTTGTAAGACTACTCTATGTGATCACCATTGTCTAATAATCTATTTTAGACAAGCTTTCATGCAGCCCAGGCTATCTTCCACCTCACCGTGTAGCTGAGGATGACCCTGAACATCTCATCATCCTTCCTCTGCCTCTAGAGTGCTAGGATAACAGGAGTGTGCTACCCATGCCCAGTCTGTATGTTGCTCCATCATGCTAAGCAAGCATTTTACTAAATGAATCATGTTCATACCCCTTTCTTTCAGGCAAGAATGGTGACTAGTTTTATTTTGCTTCTGTTAGTTCTAAGACCATTCCTAATACCCTGTACTCTATATCCACAGGTTCATGAGCCTGAAGAAATAATATGTAAAAATGTTACGTGGAGGAAATGTTCAATGGTTCTAGATGATCAGGTTCTTAACTTTCATGAGATTCTCTAAGAAAACTACACTCAGATGCTTGAGAGTCATGATGAATCCATTATAGAAAGTTTTAAACAACACATATGTTGAAAGAATATTCAAATCAAAATCCAGACCAACACATTATACTCAGACCAGAACTTTCCCAGTGGTGCCAGTATGGTACAGGGGCCCTGTATTTGAACCAAAGAAACTTAATAATCCAAACAATTTTGCTCAAATATCATTTTTATTCCACTGAAGAAAATAGAATGGAGAAAAGAAGAGGAAAAAGATAAGGGAGAGGAAAGGAGAGGAGGAGAGGAGAAGAGGGAAGGGGAGGGAGGAGAGGAAAGAAGAGGAGGGGGGAGGGGAAGGGAGGGGAGGGGAGGGGAGAAGAAGAAAGGAGAGAAAGGAGGGGAGGAGAAGGGAGGGAGAGGAGAGGAGAGGAGAGAAAGAAGGGGAGGAGAAGGGAGGAGAGGAGAGGAGAAGGGAGGAGAGAAGAGGAGAGGAGAAGAGAAGGGAGGAGAGAAGAGGAGAGGAGAAGGGAGGAGAGAAGAGGAGAGGAGAAGGGAGGAGAGAAGAGGAGAGGAGAGGAGAAGGGAGGGGAGGAGAGGAGAAAGGAGGGAAGGAGAGGAGAGGAGAGGAGAAGAGAGGAGAAAGGAGGAGAGGAGTAGGGAGGGGAGGAGAGGAGAGCAGAGGAGAAGAGAGGAGAGGAGTGTAGAAGGGAGGAGAGGAGAGTAAAGTAGAGGAGAAGAGAGCACAGGAGAAGAAAGGAGAGGAGAGCAGAGGAGAAGAGAAGAGAGGAGTGTAGAAGGGAGGAGAGGAGAGTAGAGGAGAGGAGAGGAGAGCAGAGGAGAAGAGAGGAGAGGAGTGTAGAAGGGAGGAGAGGAGAGGAGAGGAGAGGAGAGGAGAGCAGAGGAGAAGAGAGGAGAGGAGTGTAGAAAGGAGGAGAGCAGAGGAGAAGAGAAGAGAGGAGAGCAGAGGAGAGGAGAGGAGAGAAAGAAGGAGAAAGAAGGAAAGGAAGGGAGAAAGGAAGATAAAGTTGTCCAGTCTGATGACTAGGATAATGTTCAAATGCATTCCAAAGCCTACCTTCTGGATCTAAGGGCTGCTTGAGAGGAGGCCATTCTTTTTCTCCATGGCAAAATGACTTGTAATCAGGACAGCAATCAGAGTTTTCTCTTTCACAGAAGCTATCACAGTAACACAATGCATTTGCCTCATAGAACTGAGTGACACAGGCATCATCTCTGTCTTCACAGCAGCCGAAGCGCCTACAGTATTGCCCTCGGAAAGTGGCCCTTTTGTGCCGAGTACCTTCGAAAATGGTGTGATTTCTAGTGAAATGCAGTCGTGGGTCCACTTCTCTTTGAGATAAATAATGAGTCTCTGCACAGATTTCTGATGCCAGATAGGAGAAGATTAAGATCTTATATCCGGTCCACATTCTCTGGATGTTGGTTCAGCTTCCACTTTCAGCTATCTCTGATTCCTTTAGTCTTGGGGACTTTTCCTTGAAGTCTGATCTTTAATCATCAGGACACCACAGCCTGGACCTTGAGACTGAGCCTCTTATAGTTAAACATTAATAAAAACTTCCAATGTTTGCCCAAGATAATACAAGTGTTAGAAATAGACTTATAATCTATCTAAAGTTAAAATTGTATATTTCATACAATGTTACAAAATTTATCATCATCAAAAAATAAACCTCCCTAAAGTCTTAAGTATAAATGACACATAGAATATTGCTTGTCCTTCGGAAAATCTAGGTTCCTTAGTCTAATAAAACCCCTGGTATAGGCACATCCCAAAGTATGGCTATAAAAACACTGGCAAGGTGCAGGGAACTCAAAAGTCAGAAACACAATTATTCATTTCACCTTCTTGCATGGTGACTGTACCTAAGCTCCGCCAATATTGCCTGCTAGGATCTGTCCCATTGAGAGCAGTTCTTCTGAATCATGCATTCACACAGCGGCCCCATTTCCCATCTGCAACTCATTTACCTACCAAAAGCAGTTTAATTTTTAGGCTTGCCAAAACCCTATTCAGCAAGAATACTCTGAGTTTGACCTTACTTTTCCCCACCCGAGTCTCTACCTAGCGTCAACAAGAAACTGTACAGTATGGGAAACATTCGTAGCTAAGAAAAGTCAGGTCTCTCTGCTAAGCAGCTGTGGGGGAGGGAGACGTAAGGAACATTCTGAGGTCGAGACGTCTGGTATTCTGTGAAGCTATGCATTTATGATGGGTCTTGTCAGGGCTGTATTTATTCATTAACTACAGTAACTGCCTTTGAATGTGGGATAAGTAACCAGCAGGCGATGACTCAGCAAGTGTGGCAAAGTGGACTGTTGAAAAGGATCTGCTTTAGCAATCAGAAACCAGGACATCCATCTCCAAACAGTTTACTGCTTCTATGGTCTGTGGATCATAATTTGCTTATATATGTTACTCAGTTATTTTCCTATACAAAAGGGTCCTTCCTTGCAGTGGCTATTTCATAACTTAGACCCTTCATCTATATATTTCTTGACCTTGGGCTTCTTCTTATTCTACTCATTCTCTTCCTCATTATGTCACTTCCTTTGGGTAGTCACCTCGCAGTTAAAAACAAATGTAATATTTTCTATGTGTTTAAAAGATTCTTCAACATCTTGGTATCACTGTCCTGTCTTTTGTCTTACCTCCTTCCCAGTAGCTGACAATTCTACCTACAGGAGTCACCTATTCTACAGGAGTCACCATACTCCTGTACCATGTATAAGGTCTATGGTGCTATCACTAGAACCCAATCACCCAAGTGTGGTGGTATACCCAGAACTCAAGAGATGAAGGATCTTGCATCAGGAATTCAAAGCTATTTGACAGTTATATAATGAGTCTGGGGCCCAGCCTGGGACCGATAAGAATGTGCCTCAAATAATAAAAATATGGACCAATTCAACTTCTACCACAAAACAGAAATTTGGAATGGGGAATTAATTCTCTCAATGTTCCTCATCTTTTTACTTGATAATTCTACATCTTAGCTATAACAAATAGTGCTGCAATAAACAGACATCTGCAGGTGCCTCTTCAGCATATCCATTTCATGTCCTTAATGCATATACCCACATACAGTCTTTGTATACATACCACATGCACACATACACACATTGACTCAGTGCAAGGCAGATAATCTGATAGTCATGTTTTTACACTGAAGTACCTGCATACTGCTTTCCAAAATGGCTGAATTGGTTTATTCTTCTACTAACAACATACAATTTCCTTTTCTTCATTTTATCATGAATATTTGCTGATTTTTGTCCTTTTGATCACAGCCATTCTACCTAACAGATATTAGGTGGCCACTCATGGTTTTAATTTCTATTAACATAATAATTAATAATTTTAAACATATTTTCTGTATTTAATTGGCCATTTATGTGTATTCTTTTAAGAAGCATCTATTTGTGTTTTTCCTCATTTATTTTCCTTTTATTTTAATACAGTATTAAATTATTTCTTCCACAATATTTAATCCATGAATGAAGTTTTATTGATGGGTTTTATTATGACAATCACATGAATGAATACCATGTACTTGTATTATCTTACCTTCCAGTATGCTCTCTTTACTCCCCTTCCTATTCTATTAGTCCCTTTCCTCTCTCCATATTGTCTCTCTTCTATGTTCATGCCTTGTATATATATTTTAATCTATATCTTACACATAAGTGAAAACATGGAATATGTTTTTAAACATTTGCCCAGACCAATGTTATGGAGTTTTTAGAAGCATATCTTAAATGATGCCTTAAAAAGTTGGCCTTTAAATTCTATGTCCAGCCAACATGTGAACTAGTTCTTTCTGGGGCCCACATCAATGCATACCATATCCAATTGGAAGCTCTGTCATGAGGAGAATGGGTAGAATTGCTTTAATGAACTTGCTTATGGCACTTTACTAAATATCTGAGTTTATCAGCATCTAGTAAGTACGCTTACTGCTGATGTCTTACTTTACCTAATATATGGCCTCTAAATTAATGCTTTAAATTTTGAGAGAGGAACACTAAGCTAGAAATGTCATATGTAATACATGTTCTATTATGGCTTCAATCCCTTAAGCCAGAAGTTCTCAGCAGAGGGAGAATTCATTTGTAGGAGTTAGGCAGTATCTGGGGAAATTTTCATTGTCCTGGGTGTGGAGATGTTGCTGGTGTTTGTTTAGTGGGCAGTGGATAGAGACAATGCTAAACATCCAGGTGTGCACAAAAAGAGTCTGTAATGTGTTTATTTTTAGTCTGAGCTTCTGTGAAGTTCCTGCAGATTGACTCATAACAAGTGACCTTATCGTGAAAGTAACTAATAAAATGGCATGTATATCCAGGGAGAACCACCTGTCTTTATCTGTGTTTTTGTTGGGAATTGACAGGACATTTTTAACGTGGAGCAAAGGGGTATGACAAGAGTGATAGAACAGAAAGGTGGACTTGTTAAAATAACAGACCTGAACAGGTTAAATACTAGTTGATTTATTAGGTAAAACTTTTGCATTGATTAAACATCTTTTTTTTGGGGGGGGAGGTAAGGGAAGCTAGGTAAAAGAATATCAACTGATCTCTGAACATTCTGAGCTTCACCTTTATCTTGACAGGAGATCTAGGATGGCTCATGAGTTAGTGAAGATGAGTTGGACTGTAAAGACTTCTAGAGCAGTGGTTCTTAACCTTTCCAATGTTGAGACCCTATAACATAGTTCTTCATGTTGTGATGACCCTAAGCTGTAAAATTATTTCATTGTTACTTCATAACTACTATTTTGCTACAGTTATGAATCATAATGTGATTGCAGATGATACTGGGCAACCCTATGAAAGGGTCTTTGACCCCCAAAAGGACACAACCCATAAGTTGAGAACCACTGATCTAGAGATGTGCAAGTGAAAGGGTCTTTCCTCACACCTTGTCTTATCAGCTAAACATTGAGGCTGCCTATTTCACCTTCACAGAGTTAATGCAATGTCTTAGAATGAAGAATTTCAGTTGGCTAAAGGAAGCACATATATGTTTGTGTGTGATCACATATGATATTTGCAAGTATCTTCGATGATAGAGGTTATAACTGGCATTCATATTACAGTTTTTATTACACATATTTAGTTTTATAGGCTAGGGATCAAGTGACTAATCAAGGGCACACAAAATGTTTCATATCAAGCACAGAGACCATATCCTTGCCCCATCTGCTCTTTTGTGTAAACGTTCACCTGGGTCTCCTGTATCCAGCCTGGCCTCCATCCATGACATCAGAAAAAAATGGTCCACATGTGTTTTCAAGCCAGTGATCTTTAAAGTGGAGACACTCTGGCAGAGGTGGTTGTGAGAGGAGAGATTTAGGAAAGGATAACAAGGTTTCACTAATTGGTTGTGTGTTATAAAACTGTTCAAGTGGTGAAAGCGTATTCTCCTCCTGAATTGTGGCCATTAATTCAGATTCAGTATCTAATTATAAAAGGCTGATAAAAATGGAAAAGTATTAAAAGTTCACAGACCCATAAGATGGAAAAGATCTTGTGGCACCTCACCAAACTACAACTCTGAATACTGGCTGAGGTCTAAGCTTTGAGCAATCTTGTTCATAGCATGCTAACATCTCATTATAGTTAGATGAATGATTTGGGTACCACTTTCCTCGTGTCTGTTCAAAACTTTTTTTTTCCATTTATGTACCAGCACAGAACTGTACAATATGGTAATTTGTGAAATCGCATATTTAGGCACGCTAGATTGTTGTCAACCCAAAAACCTCTAATAGACCAATATGATGTGTTCTTCTGAGCCTGGAAAGAAGAGAGACTCATTGAAGCCTTGCCTCTCCTCATTCCTGGATTCTACTTTTGTTGAATGATCGCCCAAAGAGACAGTCTTACCAACTCTTTGCTTTATTGTGGCCGATGGAGCAGCCATTCAAATTTCATAATTACAATTCCCTCAAAGAAACCAAAAATGAAACAGGAAATGAAAGGAAATGAGTAAAGGCAAATGTGGTAGCAAAGACAAAGCTATGGGAGAGAAAAGGCTAATGGAAAGTTCTCTGCAGAACGGGTTGCACATATGAGTCAGAACAAAGTTTCACTTCAAAATTTACATTTCAATATATTGGAATGGGAAGAGATGGAGAAAGCAAAGGCGTTAATTCCAGAGCTAAGAAAATGTTTAATTAGTACTTCATTTCACAAGAAGTACTTGAAAAGAAGTGGGCCTGTTATCTCAAACTAAACATACCCAGTACTTCCAGCATTATAATACTTTGAAGAAGGTAAATATTAGTCACTCAGTTTTACTTAAAAAAAAAAAATTGTTGGGCATTGAGAATGTAGCTCATTAAGTAGAGCATGTGCCTGGTGTTCAAAAGACCCTAGGGCTAGCTCCTAGCAAATACAGAAAAAAGATTAATTTCAAAAATGTTTCAGAGCAATGCCACATAATGGAATACGTGGATCAATGATTCTAGTTCTGAAAGACGGGAATACTTATAACAGTTGTATCCAGGAAACAAATTTGTAAAGAAAACATTTCATTAAACCCCTTCAAGTTTTACTGCTGGGGCATCTAAAAAGTTTTCATAAGGGCATAAGAGGGGTGGTGTCAATCCTGTATGGTGGATATAAGGAAAATAAAAGGAAGTGATAATATACATGAAGGTTGAAAAATTAGTAGGCTGTTTGTCATGCAATTTGTAGACTGAGGAAAAGAATACAACACAGAGAATAACTGCAAAGCTAGTTGGAACACATAACTGTACCCTGAATGAATGCATGTACTAAGAAGGGGAGACTTTAAATATAAAGAAGACTTGCTTTCTTTTGTTCTCATTAACATTTTTGTGTAACATCACATAGTTTACCTGGAGGATCTGTATACTCTACTTCTATCCTGATGTTCTAGTAAGACTGTCAGCTCTATCTTCACTGCCTCTCAGAGGTTTCATTGCCCACAGAAAACTGGGCATTCTCTCTAGTCACCCAGATTCCAGAGAAAAGTGACTTTACAGACAGCAGAATTAATCATTAAGATATAACACTCCCAAACTTGATCATGACTTTCGATATTTCCTTAATTCTGTAAATGACAATATTCTGTTTAAACATTCTTTTCATTTTTGGTCTAGCAGAAAATGCTTAGTTGTTTGTAGCCAAAAATTCATCTCTTATCAATATTTTGTATTTATTCTTTAATAATTTCATATATATATATATATATATATATATATATATATATATATATATATATATATATATATATAATCACTCCCAACTCACCTCTCCCTCTGCCCTAAATCAAAGAGTTTATGAGGTGGGGAATTGCCACAGTTTTGTAACAAGACAAGAATAAGATGAAAATTACATTTTAAAAAATATCAGCCCTTGACAGTTATCCCTCGAAGAGCCAAAGACCACTTAACATAAGCACCAACACCAAACAGAGATGCCTTCTTTTGAAGCGTTGGACAGGGCTATCTAAGAGACCCCTAAAGATGCCATCTATTGCTGTTGCCCTGGTTATCCCCCAGGGGTAGAAAGTAATTCCCTATTGCTGAAGCATCATGTACTTCAGATACAGAACCCAAAACCCCTGAACTGGAACTGCTCTGAATGCCCACTTTCTGTGAAATAGCTTTCATAGTACCAGAAATCACAATGAAAGCTTTCAAAGGATGAAAAACCTACCCAGCTATGATGCCATGTCAATGGCCAGCATGGCATGATAGCCCTATGGATGCAGTAGTTACACATACACCTTGGCAGTAATCAGTTGCTCTCTAATTGACTTAAGACCCACTCAACAAGAGGAATACCATGCCTGGTACCAGAAACTTAGCTACTACTCAGTACTAGTGAAATGGTTATTGGAAGAGAATCTACAGACACTAATATACTAAATCCACATAATTCCTAACAACAAGAAATAAACATTTGTTCTTATTCCACAGATTCATGGTTTTCACCCTTCATCATGGAAGCTTCTCTTTGTAACATATGGAAATCACTGCCGAAAACCACAACCAATCAAAATGCATACTTGTAGAGCACAGTCCCAATGGATTCATCTACAAAACATTTCCACACCCAAGGCTCAGGGAACACTGTGGAAGAGGGGGGCAGAAGATTGCAAGAGACAGAGAATCAGGAGTTTGCTGTAAATCGGGTTTCCTAGTAACATAAGAAGCTATACCTATAAAGTCTCACCAATATATAGGCCAAATCTGAACTGAACAAGAATGACAATAGTAGCAGGGAGGTGGTGGCACACAACTTTAATCCCAGTACTTTGGAAGCAGAGGCAGGTGGATCTCTGTGAGTTTGAGGCCAGTTTGGTCTCCAAGTGAGTTCCGGGACAGCCAGAGTTACAACAGAGACACTCTGTCTCTAAAAAAACAACAAAAAAATGATAACACTAAGAATGCCAAACTCCACAGAGAAACACACATGAGGCTTCAACCTTATACAAAGAACTACTGACAAATGAATAGAGCTGGAAACAGGAGAGATAGTCTTCCGCAGTGAAGAACACACCATTTAATTGTCCACTGTCATCCCTGAAAACATACGAGTCACATTACATAGACTCAACTTGTTATATTTGAGAATATATTTGTATATACAAGTACATACATGCATTCAAAAATTAATTTGAAGGTCATAGATTTGAAGAAGGGGGGGGCAGTTATATGGGAGGATTTGGAAGAAGAAAAGGGAAGGGAGAATTGGAATTAAATGACAATTTCCAAAATTCCAAATTAAATGCAAGTATCATTATACAGACTGAGCACATTATATTTAGAAATATATATGTATGTGCAGATACATATATTCATTTAAAAACATGTAATAACAAAAGAATCTATGAGCTTGAAAGAGAACAAGGAAGGTTATACAGGAGACTTTGAAGGAAAATATGATGTGATTATAATCTTAAAAAAGGAAAAAAAAAAGAAAAATATTTATTTATTTATTTATTTATTTATGATAAGAGTTTGCTATGTATCTCAATCTGTCCAGTAACTCACAATCCCCTTACCACAGCCTCCCAAGTGCTGCAATTATAGACAGATGTGCAACAGCACGCCAGCTAGAATACTCTTCTTCTTCTTCTTCTTCTTCTTCTTCTTCTTCTTCTTCTTCTTCTTCTTCTTCTTCTTCTTCTTCTTCTTTTTTCAAATAGATTGCTATGTCATCAAAATAGAGGGCAGGTAAGACTAGAGGTTAGAAGACGAGCCAGAAACGATTGCAGTACTTGGTGTGAATGATGATGAGAACCTTCCTTTGAGAAGTGATTCTGGAATGAAGCGAGACAGAAAGCAGCTGAGGATTGTGAAAGTCACTTAGATCTGACAGAAAAGGGACCATGGTTACATCAGGTGAGTTTTAGTTTCTTTGTCTGGATGACTACATAGCAGCTTAGAAAAAGCAACATAAGGCAAAAATAAACTCAGTTTGCAGTGCACCCTATTTAATGTTCTACTGAGTTATCCAGATGGAAATGTCTAATGAGAAACTCACTCCATCTTTGCCAGAATGTAGATTTGAAGCTATCAGCATACAGGTGATACCAAAAGCTGTAGAAATGAATGGTGTTATCTGTCGCCTGCTAGGACTGAAGCACGACTCTGTCATTAAGATATTTGAACAGCCTAAATGTGTTTATAAAAGCCAACTGCAAGGAGCTGTATTTTAGTGCCTCATGACCTCCACCAAAAATGTTTCATAATTCTTTCTTAAAATGATATGAAAATTCCAATGTCTCTCATATATATGTCTTTGAGAGACTTGGCATCGTAGAATGATTCTTAGATTTGAATTTAAGCACTCCCCCACTAGATATTGATCCAGTTAGTTTTATCCTTATATATTTGACTCCCTCAAATACTGAAGTGGGAAATATAATGTCTAGCTAATAGAGCTGCTTTAAAGATTAAATAAAGCAACCCAGATGAATGTGCTAAAACTATTCAGAGATACCCATACTTTGGAAAGATCAGTTCGCAAAGCTGATATGAAGTTCATGTGCTATGAAGTCCAGAGACTGAGAAAATTACAAACTGAGATCCCTAGATATAGTTCATCTAAAGTGACTTAAAGTTAAATAAAATATCCTCTTTCAATTAGGGAGCCTTTTTGAAATATCCATTCACAAACACAAGAATGGACTCAGCAATTTTCCCAATGATGTCTATAAATGAAAAATGTATCTCAGCACACAGTACTAACAAGCACTGCCTCCTCCTTGGCTTCAATGTCCACATTGAGCAGCTTTGAGCCTGCAGGATTACCACTGGCATAGTGGTATTGGAATCATACTTCATCAGTAGTTTATAGATACTTTAAAGCCTTTTTATTTAGAAGCTCCTAATCTCATTCTATAACTCCTAATCTACAGGTTTTCACAATAGCTGCAGATTAGAGTCCCCTGGGAAATGACATAATGAAGTGTTAGCTCCTATCTCATCCCAAGAAATTGAACCCCATGTGTCTCAGGCACTATTCTTCATTCAAGGATACATAGATTAATGAAACCTGTTGCTTATACTTAAGGACCAGCCAGTGTGGATAGGGAAACAAACTTGTAAACAAACCAGAGGAATGAGCCCTTTGTTTTATTCCAGGAAGATGCAAAGGAACACAGAATAATGCCCAATCCCTCCTGATAGAATTAGGGATGGAAGAAAGAGACAGCAGGTAGAGTAAAGAAGTGACCCACCACATCATTCCTGTGGAATGAGATGAAGGCAGCTGAAAGACAACTATTGGAGCAAAATCTGGTTCATGTGTCAACTGCTCTCTCATCATCCTTTGCCTATCACTTCCACTACAGACTCAGGCCTTACTATGCCTTAATTGATTATAACAAGTAGGATTCATTCTTTGGGAAAAATCACTATCCATATTGTACATAATTATCCATTTTCATATCATATAATTTATAGGAGTTACCTTCACTCTCTGTTCCATAAGCCTTGTCTTTTAGGCACTCAGTTGCTACTTATCAGGCATATAGGGTTATCTGTGGTAATAAATTACCTAATAAATAAATAAATAGTGAAAATGGCCTACTTTCTGCCCATGTGTCTAGAAACACAATGACTAAAATGCCCTAAAACTGTCCTAACCATATCTAATGGTGATGGGTGATTTTAATTACACTATAATTTTGTTCACTCACTGAGAACCCATAAATTGAAAGCATATCTGATTAAAAGGCTCTGCACCAGATGTGTAATAGGCAGTCAGTGTATGTCACTTCCTCTAAATTGTTTCTTTGCTCTGTCCTCCCTTTTTTTATCATTTGCCTTTAGATAATAAATGCATAAGGCAGAACTTGTCTAATCTTAAATTCCAATCTCTGGTGGGTTATTATTATACAGCAACATTATGTATCTCCTTTGCAGAACAGAAGAGAGTTTGTATTCATGAGTGGTATCCTCAGGGTATTCATTTCCCATTTACTCATAAAGATGATGATAACAAGCCATTCAAAAAATGATTGTGTTCAATCAGAACAGAATGAGCAAGACGAGATGAAATGAGAGGAAAGACTGGATGAGGCGGACGTATGTGGGCTGAGATAGCGGATGGCTCAGGCCAGGACAAGGGTTCCTTGTTTCTCTGCATCTTGTTAGAGAGATGGTACATTGTCAATATTTCTTTCCCATCATGAGTCACACACTGTCACTGGCTTGAAATGATAAGTTATTTTGGGCATTGTTCTAGAAAAAACAGAGAAGAAAGAAGGAAACTGTTTTAATGATCACACACACACACTAAATCAGAGAAGATAAAGACAATAGCAAACAGGAAACAAGAAAGGAAGGAAGGAAAGAAGGAAGGAAGGAAGGAAGGAAAGAAGGAAGGGAGGAAAGGAAATACATTTTTACATGACAGAGATAGAAATCCTCTCCTACAGCAATCCCATGTAAGGTTGTGTGGACAAGAGGAAAGCGTAGATGACTTAGAATCAAGGAGACTAAAGTTTGGGTTCTAGCTTTGGCTTTATCCTGAAGGGTATTCCTTTTAGAGTTCAGTTGAGGTTTTGGCCTTTTCTTACCTTTGCAATATATTTATAGGTTGCATACTGTATCAGTTTAGTATGGGCTTCATCCATACTCACAAACATTTAGATTACTATTTGAAAGACATCGACATTTTAGACCATACTAGGCTGGGCAAGTTAAAGTAACTTCTTTGTTTCTGCCTCATTTACAAAATGGTATGAATATCATGGCTGCATATTTCCTACTAAACTCAGAATTCCAATTTAAGCATCTAATAGCTAACTGCTTAGCAAGAACACACATATACAATTGAATAAGAACACACTAAGCCTAAGGCAGGTTGAACTCATAACTGACTCTGATACATTTCTGTTCCCTGATACAATGGCATCTGCAGCATTATGAAGTCTGCTTAATCATGTAACTTTTATGTCACCAAATAGCTAGCTTACATTCTGTTCCTAAAATAACGGCATTGAGATTACTTTATAGTTATTGATAATGGCATATTTGCTTATTCTACATGTCTGTTGCTGAAGGCTCCCTTGAATAATTTTTCAAATATAACTCCTGATTTGAGTCTGAAACTTTCAAACAAGGACGACAGGAGCTAGTTACAGATGGTTAAAGATGTGTGACTCCTTTGCCCTTTTATGGGGGTGTTCTCAGAATATTTTTTACATAATTTAGTAATCATCTCCCACATGACTCTGAATTGTTTACAAGATCTAAATCCATTGTCTAGAATTGGCTTCAAAGCCCTCATTCATATTTCTCAACTATATTCTAAATATGCCCACTTAAAATCTTAGTTATCTTAAACTCAGTGTTTCTAAACTAAGCTCATGTTGTCCCTGTTCACTCCCCTCTCATTTTGTTTGCAACTGCACACACACACACACACACACACACACCATACAAACCATATACCACACATATACAACAAACACACAAGCACACACACACACATATACAACACACACACAACCCTTCTTCTTTGTACCAGCATACATCAGAAGAGGCTAGCAATAGTCTAAATGTGTATCATATAAAGTATACTCCTAGCTTGTACCAGGCCCTTTTGTAGCCGGGCAGCATCCCAAAGCAGCTATCCTCCAGGAGGGGATTCACTGTTCTCAGCACTTCTATCCTGGGGCTCAACATCTCACAGATGACCTCTCTGTTTCCTGCCAAAGAGAAAGAAAAAGGTTACAGTAGAGCTGAGGGTTTTCTAGTGCCTCATCTCCAAAGAAGCACACATCATTTCCAATCACACTTAATTAGCCAGAGATGGTTGCATATTTTCCATTAATCTCAATAGTGATGCCAAATACACTTTTCTATGAGCCAGACAGAAAGAATAGGAAATGAAAGCCACGTAACATTGTATTTGGCAAAATTTTTTATTTCAGATTCTCAGGTCAGAAACTGCTTTTATCCAGCTTTCTCTACCACCCTGCATCCTTTTCATTTGAAGTACAGACAGCCAGTTAGAATATCCCTGTATTCCCTTAGCCAGTTCACTTTTGTTCATTCCAAGCTCCACCTACAAAACATCAAATTCTCCCCATTTCTCTTTAGACACCTGCAGCAACTTTATAATGGATCTCTCTGCTTCTATTATCTTTACCCTAAAATTGACTTTACTTTTAAGCCATACTGACTGTTTGAAAGTACTAAGATGATTACATGCATTAATTTTGAGCTGAAAATCATTAACACCCCATTGTTTAAAATTACTCTTTAGCTTAATAAACCTTTAAGTGTGATTTATAAATCCATGTATCACCTGGTTGTGCACTTTTTACTAGCTTTATTTAGTCGTAATTTACAGTTTTATGTGCTCTGTAGATTTCCCTTTGAGGGTGAGTCACTATTTTTTTCTAGTTGCTGTGATAGGGCCAGCTGATGGTTCACAGCTGAAACTCTTTTCTTGAAATGAAAATAACCTGCCTTATAAACAATTACTCCACCACATTTGAATGTTTATTTAAGGTCAATGGAAGGCAAATTCTCCACCTCCCAGAATTTACTATTGATTGTGTTCTGTGAGTCTGGTTGCAACTAGAATTTTATCCAGTATGTTCTCCTTCAGTCTCTGGTAATCATTTTAATTGACAACACTTCCACATAACTTCCTGCACCAAATCTCTCCTTGGGGTGAGAGGGAAGGCTGTGTGGTTGAGAACATATGTTGTTCTTCCAGAGGACCATCGTTCAGTTCACAGCACCCACGTGGCAACTCACAACCTTTTGTAACTCCAGCTCCAGGGCCCTCTTCTGGCATGTAGGTACCAGGCAAACACTGCAAATCACACATCTGCATATAAATAAAAATAAATATATCAAAAACTCTGCCTTCAGCTGTTTCCTGGAGAGCCTAAGACATGTCTTAAGCTTCTGTTTGAATATTCTACAGCCACTGGAAATTCTCATAGCCCTAAAGTAATAATTCTCCCTCACAAGCACTTTGCATATGTGTCTGAGAACTAGAAAGCCACTCACACATCCCAAATTCCACCAGAGTAAGTCTACACATCCTTTATAACTTGGTATAAATATTATACCAACAAAGATACCCTCCATATTAGGCATAACATACATACCCTTTTGCGCCGCGCCGACCTCGTCCAGCAAGGAAGACACGACACGACTGGTTCCTTCTCAAGGCAGTTTAATCAGGAAGTTTATTACAAGAGAGAATTGCAAGGAATCGCCCCGAGCCCCAGGAGCAAGCCGCTTATATACCCTGTGGTTCATGCTGATAGGTCACCTCTGCAGCACCTCATTTGCATAACCGTTTTTGGGCAGTTATGGGTGTGTCTTAAAGGGCCAAGCTGTTCTCAACTGTAGCGCATGTGCAAAGCTATTGTTTACTACCAAGCTGGCTGAAAACCGGCGCCATCTTGGAATGGCGTCCTACATCTCCCCCTATTTTGTATAAAAGACAAAGAAGAATGTATTCCCGATCAAGAGACAAACCTCTTGTTGGAGTCAGTCTCGATCAAGGGATTGTTCCAAGCAGAGGGGGAAACAGTGACCTGATCCCTTGTGCTTCCATATGGAAAGAGTGAGACATTGTAATAGGATGTTTGCCCTGTCGGTGCACCAGAGGCCATACCTCCCATACCCGTCTCGATGACCTTTTTTCAGGGGGAGGCATTTTGTGTCATCAAACCTCCATGCAATCAGGTATATTTCCAGGAAGACCATGTGTCATGTATCCTCCTAGTCAAGTACCCACTTGACTCCCTGGCTGCAATTAAACATCTTGATTGTCTTGTAAGGCTGCCAGCCAACATTGGGGAGATTCTCCCTTGTCTAGGGCAGCCAGTGCTTGGTAGACAACAGTCTTATGTCTGTCATGGCTCTTCTTGAGCTTACACAGCAGCCAAATACAGAGGAAACTACCAGCAAGAAACACAGCCCCAAATAAAAACATTCCCACCCACTCTTTAAAAAAGGAGAAAGCATTGGCAATTCGGGAGGTGAAATCTCCAAGGGTGATGGGATCCACTCGAGTTCCATTCAGGGTGGCAATCTGAGAGAGTAAATCTCTGGTCATCTGTTCCGCTTGTTGCGACCAATTTCCTCTAAGGTATTCCGACAATTGATGACTCTGATTAATAAACTGAGAATGGTTAACATGCAAAGGAGTAATGCACAATCCTTTAAGGGAGGAGACACATGACATTTGCACAATATTATAAAGTTCATCCAATTGTTCTTGTAAAATATCAACTCTCTGGTTAACCAATAAAACGCCTGAAGCAAGGTGGGTATTAATTTTTTCCTGTGTAGTCAAGGCAGTGGCTGTCTGTAACACTACCGAATTAATAGTTTCAGCTGCTTGAACTTGACTAGCCATAGCAACAGCAGCAGTAGTAGCAGCTGTCGCAGAAATAACTATAGCAGAAATAATGGCAGCTGTAATTCCAAAATCCCTTTTATCTCTCAACAAATTAGTAATTGGAAAATTTCTTGGATCGGCATTCACAGGTATAGGAACAAAAGTGGGAAGCTTCACCACAAAAGCAAGATCAAAAGATCCATTCCAACATTCAGCCAAATAACAAATAATTCCAGTTTGATTACAATTAATCTGGTCTGTAGTATCATTATTGGTTAAAATGAAGAAAAATGGTGGTTTAACACATACACCCTGAGGAGCATATGAAATATTAAACAACGTTCCTTTAGGACGAATTTGTGTAAGAACTGGCCCAGAAGCATCATAAAGTCTTACAGCAGATATATTTTTTAATTCAAAACTTTGTCCTTGTAAACCAGCAAAAGCTGATAAACTAGTAAACGCCCTGCTTCATTAGATAATATCCATTGATACCAAGGCCATAAATTTTCTCTGCCAGAATTATCATTATCTCTGAGCATATATCTATGTACAGGTGGAGAAAATTCAAATCCTTTAGAAATCTGCCTAAGTCTATGTGCTTTGGTCTGACAAGGAGAAAACACAGGAGGAAACTCTAAATAAGGAGCACAATAAGGAAGTATACGCCTATTAGTGGAATTTGGAAGGAAAGCACTAGATCTAACAGGCATCGTTCCATTATGAAGTAAAATCAATGTAGTAGTTTTTGCCGTAACCTTATCATACGTACTCATATCACCTTTTCCTGTAAACTGTCCCAAATTCTCTCTTTTCATCGTATCAATAATTGTAGCAAAATCATTCTTATTCTTACCAAGAGGATCCAACCAATGTGCTAACACTCCTCTTGTAAGCTGTATACATGGCAATTTTGACTTATCATGTTTTATGTGAAAGCAAAGAGTACCAATTAAAGAAAAATTTGTAGAAGAATAAGATTTCTCTTCTAACGAAGGTATAATACAAGGAACATCTCCAAGGCAGTTAGTAGAAAAGAAAGCCGGCATCGTAGTTGATTTACTATGAACCGGCATTGGCACTGGCCATGTTCTGGCCACCGCCCAAAGCTCCAAATTATGGCTCAATTGAATTACCATCAATACGAGTATCAGCATTCGAATCAGGGAGTGCATCTTCATCCTGATGATCAGGAACTGTCTTTACAATCCGTGTCAGTCTCTCCGGTACCCAAATTGGATTTTCTTGATTCTGAGGAAAAACACAAACAGATCCCCTTGTCCAGGCCAGAGCAGGATCTGGTCCATTCCATTGTCCAGTCAAAACATCTTTCCATTTAACATAACCCTTCTTATTATCATGCCAATTAGCATGACGTTCTGCAGAAGAGCATCCATTCACATCTAGTTGTAAAAAATTTAAAGTAAAAAGAGCAAGGGAAACACGTTCCCTCGGGGTACGTCCACGACCAATTCCCCTTTTTGTTTTAATAGGCATTCTTTAAGAGTACGATGTGCCCTTTCAACGATGCCTTGTCCCTGTGGGTTATAAGGCAATCCATGTTTAAGGGAAACTTGCATTTGAGTGCAAAACGACTTAAAAGATGTAGCTGTGTAGCCAGGACCATTATCAGTTTTTAATTCTTGAGGTTTACCCCAGGCTGCCCATGCATCTAAGCAATGGCGTATAACATCTCTGGCTTTTTCTCCTGATAAGGGAGAAGCAAAAATAAGACCTGAGCAGGTATCTACAGATACATGAATATATTTTAATCTTCCAAAATCAGAAAAATGTGTCACGTCCATTTGCCATAAGCGTAAAGGTAACAAACCCTTTGGATTTACCCCAACGTTAGGGGGGTGAGTATAAATGGCACAATCTGGGCAATGGACCACAATTTGTCTAGCTAATTCCCTAGGAAGTTTAAATTTAACTTGTAAAGTTCTCGCATTAACATGAAAGTTTTTATGAAATTGAGTAGCCAACGCTACCGGAGAATCTAAAAGATTAATAAAAATAAACTCTCTGCGCGTGGCCATGTCAACCTCATCATTAGCAGAACTAATGGGTCCAGGCAATCCTGTATGGGCTCGCACATGTTGTACAAAAAAAGGAAATTTACGATCCCATATCAAATGTTGTAATAACCATAATAAATTGAAAATAGGACTACTCGACTTTATTTTACCAGTAGCTTCTAAAACTCTTAAAACATTTACCACATATAAGGAATCTGAGATTAAATTAAAAGGTTCTTTAAATTTATCAAAAACCTCTATAACAATTTTCAATTCTATAATTTGAGGAGAGGCAGGAATAAATTGAACCACTATAGGGTTATCAGCATTATACTTATATGATCCACATCCATTTTTGGAACCATCAGTATAAATAATAGCAGCACCAGTTAAAGGGCTACTTTTAGTTATCTTAGGAAAAACAATAGGATGGGATTCAAAAAATTGTATTAAGGAATGCTGAGGATAATGATTATCAAACTGTGCATTACACGCACATTTCAATATAGCCCAATCATCCACAGTAGCACACAAAATCTGTAATTGATTATTAGTAAAGGGTATAATAATTTTGGAAGGTTCTACACCAAAAAACTGTAAACACTGGTGTACACCCTCTAAGGCTAATACAGCCACAGTAGTAGGATAATATTCAAGAGTTCGGGCTACTGAAATTTTTGGATGAATCCATTTTAATGGCCCACATTGCCATAAAACAGCAGTGGGTTGAACCTTTGTTTTAAAAATTAATAATAATATATCCTCTGAGGGTTGATACCGTCTTAAGGATGCTTTTGTTAATTCCATTTCTACCAATTGTAAAGCTGTTCGGCCCTCAATGGTCAAGTGTCTAGGTGAATCTAAAGCGGAATCTCCACATAAAATATCATATAAGGGTTGAAGTTGATAATTAGGAATTTTTAAATATGGCCGAATCCAATTAATATCTCCTAATAATTTTTGAAAATCATTCAAGGTATTTAAACAATCCAAGCGAATTTCAACCTTTTGAGGCTTGACTTCAAGAGGCTCAATTTTAGCTCCCAAATAAGATACTATAGAATCTTGTTGAACCTTTTCAGGGGCTATGAACAATCCTTGTTTACGTAAAAGCTTTACTAAGAAGGCATAGGCCTCCTGTAAAATACACTCATCTTTTGTTGATAATAAAATATCATCCATATAATGTAAACATTTCAGCATAGGAAATTTTAATCTTATAGGTTTAATAGCTGTAGCAACAAACAACTGACACATAGTCGGACTATTAGCCATCCCTTGAGGAAGTACAACCCATTCATAACGGGTGTCCGGCTGTTCATGGTTTGTAGAAGGCAATGTAAAAGCAAATCGTTTACAATCTTTATCACATAAGGGAATGGAGAAAAAACAATCTTTTATATCAATTACTATAATGGGCCATGATTGGGGTAATGTAATCAATAGTGGAAGTCCACGTTGAATAGGCCCCATAATCTGCATTTGGGCATTAATAGCACGTAGATCATGCAATAATCTCCATTTTCCTGACTTCTTTTTAATTACAAATATGGGAGTATTCCATGGTGAGACTGAAGATCTAATATGTCCCAATTGTAATTGTTCTCTTATTAAAGACTGTGCAGTTATTAATTTTTCTGAGGATAATGGCCACTGAGGAACCCAAACCGGATCCTCAGTTTTCCAGGTAATAGGTATGCTCTCCTCAGTGGCCCCTAGGAAAAACCCAAACCTTGTTGGTGTGGTCTGGGAGAAACTTGAAGTGGACTTGTACGACCCTGTAAAAATTTACCAAGACCATGAGAAGGATGCCATCCCATGTTTTTCATCATAGCTTTAGAGGTGGAAGAATAACCTTTTTCATTAGTCAATTTAAAATTCATTTCTTTTAAAAGATCTCTTCCCCATAAACTAACAGGTAAATCCAATACAAATGGCTTAATATTTCCTTTGTGGCCTTCTGAATCTATCCAAGGAAGTTCTCTGGCACTCATGTCAGGTGATTTGGCATATCCAAGACCTTGTAATGTTCGTGAAGAAGCCTGAATAGGCCAATCAGGAGGCCAATCTCTACTAGCGATTATGCTACGATCAGCTCCTGTGTCCAGCAATCCCAAAATAGGCTTTCCATTAATAGTCAATTGTATCAATGGACGTTGATCCAAATCAAGAGAAAGAAATACACCATCATGTCTTGAAGAATCAAAATTTTTATTTCCTCTTCTTACTTGTTTTGCTGAAAATGTAGAATGCAAACTGGGAAGTAACACCAACTGAGCAATTTTATCCCCAGGAGAAATTGCAGTAATGCCTCGGGGGGATGAAAGTAAAATTTTGACTGTACCTTCAAAATCTGAATCAATTATACCAGGATGAATTACTAGTCCTCCAAAAGTGGCAGATGCACGGCCAATTATTAAGCCCACAGAATCTGGAGGCAAAGGTCCCTTAAAATCAGTTTCCACGGGTTGCACTCCCATTTGAGGAGTTAATACGAGTCTGGTGGTGCAACAGAGGTCCAACCCGGCAGAACCGGGCGTGGCCCTTTTTGGGCTTTTTGACTTGAAATATTGGGAAGTTGTCCTTCTCGATTCTCCATTGCCCCATATATTTGTGTTGGGCCCTGGGGTCGAGGGCCCTGCTGACCGTTTTTTGAACGAGCTCCACCATATCCTGGAGGTAGTAGGTTTCCGTCAATATCCTTAACGGATCTACATTCACCAACCCAATGATTTCCCTTTCTGCACCTTGAACATATTCCTGGCCTAGGCCTGCCTCTAGATGCCTCCCTTTCAGGGCAATTCTGTTTAAAATGTCCTCGACGTCCACATCCATAACATGTCCCTGACTTGTTTCCTTTTCCCTTATGAATCTGTAGAACTGCGGCAGCTAAACCAGCATTGGATAACGGACCTCCAACTTCCCTACAAGCTTTCATCCACGCTGTTAACCCCTTAGATTTCCATGGGGTAATAGCTGTTGTACATTCTTTTGTACACTGTTCATAAACCAGCTGTTCAATCAAAGGCATGGCAGAATCAGGATCCCCAAAAATTCTTCCTGCAGCTTCCATTATTCTGGCTACAAAATCTGAAAAGGGCTCTGTTGGTCCCTGAATTATCTTAGTAAGATTACCTGACACTTCTCCCTTATTAGGTAATGCTTTCCATGCTTTTATAGCTGCAGCATTAATCTGGTCATACACTTGTGCAGGGAACACGGTCTGATCATTTGCCCACTGTCCTTGTCCCATGAGCATATCAAAATTCCAGGCTGGTTGATTGATAGGGGGCGCAGCATTAAGACGAGCCTGTGTTTGCACCAAATCAGCATAAATTGATTTCCAATCCAAATATTGTCCCATTGTCAGACAAGCTTTTACAGTACTCATCCAATCATTAGGAGTCATGGCAGCCATCGTCAGACGCTCCACTTGTGCTTGTGTAAAAGCAGCATTTACACCATAAGTTTTTACTGACTCTGCTAAATTTTTTAATTGTTTAAAATCCAATGGCTCATAAATTCTCTGACCTTGACCTTGAGGGTGAGCATACACCGGAAAGGCCAAAGAGGTAGATGACGCTTCCTTCCATGTCTGAGGACAAAAGGAACATTTAGACACCGCCTCCACATAGGGAGGGGGCACCGCGGACGGTGCCGTAGGGCAGGGCAAAGAAGGCTCCTCCCATTTGGGCGGAGTTTTCTTGTCTCCTTCCTGTTTTTCCTCTGGTCCGTTTCCTTTTCCGGGCAAAGAAGGCTCCTCCCATTTGGGCGGAGCTCCCTTGTCTCCTTCCTGTTTTTCTCTTAAACCTTTTCCTTTTTCGCCGCCATCTTTTTTCTTTGTCTTAGAAAGGGCTTTCATTTTGTTTAACAATGAAGCCTCCATCTCATTTAACAGTGTCTTAACCCCTCTTCTCATTTCTTCTAGTTCTTGTTCAGAATCACTAAAGCAGCTCTTTTCGGAATCACTAGAGCGACTTTCTCCTGTATTACTCTCACTACCACTTTCGACCTTCCGTAACTCTTCTTTTAAGTCTGGATAAAGCTGTCCTCTCTTTTTTCCCTTTTTTCCGCTCATGGATGACCTTTCAGAACGTGCTTCCTTTACTGCCTCTAATGCCTCAGCAGAGGCTTGTACAGCCTCTCGGCAATCTTCGTCTTCCAAACAACTACGTATCATTTTCCAAACTCTCCTCACTCCTCCCTTTAATGTTTTTTGTTCCCAAGCAAAATCTAAATCTTTTCCCAATTTATCCCAACTTGGAATAGTTACTTCGCCTATAGCTGCAAACCATGGAGCCACGGTATCCACTTCCTGTAAAAACTGAGCTATAATTTTATCTTTTATTTTAATTCCGCGAATGCGGAGAAGTTCTTGTAAAGCCAATTTCATTGGACAGGAAGGTGAGGCACCCATAGTTTTGTCTTTTAAAATTGTATAACCGCAACAGGCACACAGATTCACTATTATCGCCTTTTCGCGGCCCTCTAATTAAATCTCTTACCGAGAACTTTAGCTCAACCTCTTTTTGAGGACTTTAACTTAACCTCTTTCCGAGGACTTTAACTTAACCTCTTTCCGAGGACTTTAACTTAAGCCTACTTACCTAGGCACTTACCGATCGATCGCCCTGACCGCCAAGAGTTCTGGAACCCCGGGACTTCACTGTCCCCGTACGGGCCACCAACTGCGCCGCGCCGACCTCGTCCAGCAAGGAAGACACGACACGACTGGTTCCTTCTCAAGGCAGTTTAATCAGGAAGTTTATTACAAGAGAGAATTGCAAGGAATCGCCCCGAGCCCCAGGAGCAAGCCGCTTATATACCCTGTGGTTCATGCTGATAGGTCACCTCTGCAGCACCTCATTTGCATAACCGTTTTTGGGCAGTTATGGGTGTGTCTTAAAGGGCCAAGCTGTTCTCAACTGTAGCGCATGTGCAAAGCTATTGTTTACTACCAAGCTGGCTGAAAACCGGCGCCATCTTGGAATGGCGTCCTACACCCTTTCCTCTCCCCATTCTTACTCAGACTCTATGGAATTCATTCTTCTTGAAAAATTGAATTGCAAACTCCTGTGTTTGAGGTAACCTGATAAACTTATCATTAAATATGCATTCTAGTCATTTGGCTTCAGCGTGTAGCGTAAAGCACTTCGACTCTTCATTCTGAAAATTGGCCTCTGTTTGCTCTGTGGGATCATCAGTATCTCTGTCCTGTGAAGTACTGACTCACTAGAACTCAATACATGGAAAAGACTACCTATATTTTGCCTGTTTTATCCTTACTTAGCCACGTAGACAACTCTGGAGCATGAGAATTGGGTGAAGGCTGGGATTTTTTTCAGCCTTTATCCTTATCGTTCTTTATTTTTCCAATCATTTTTCTTTCCTGTCTTTTCACCATCCTCAAAACTAGTACCTGCTGGCGATGCCTTCTCCAGTATCTAGAGATCCCTGCCCCTTCAATTCACTCTTCTACTTACAGTGATATGCTAAGAAATGATACAATAATTTAATAAACCACTTCTTTCATTATGATCTCCTTCAGAGTTACTGACTTCCTAACATTGTATAAGAACAGCAACAACACCCAGATGTAAATTCATGCGTTACCTTTCTCAGCAGCATGGCCTTTCTTAGGGCAATTTAGTGGCTCATCCTAGGAAAAGGCTAGGGGAAGCATAGAAAGGGTTAACAGTTGCAAGAAATTTTTACCATTTCCCTATCACAGCTATTCTCATGTTTGTTCCCCAGGGATGTGCACTTTCTGCCAGTGATATTTTTGTTTTATTAGTCAGCAGCATTGCTGACTACTCTAGTAAATAGCATTATTTATAGTGATTGAAGGGCACTCAGAATAGGTCTACCTGCCACTCAAGTTGGGTTAGATTTTCTTTCCTGTCCTTTGGATGCCACATGCATCATCTCTTCACTCTTCCTTTCACTCACTTGGGTATATATCCCACATAGTTATATTTTGATGTTTATTATTTTTCACCAACCAGATATTGCCTTGGGTTAGGGTTAGGGAGTTAATGGAGTTTAAAATGCTAAGCACAGAATACCTTTGTCATATATAATTTATTTTGTTATATAGTATATGTAACATACATAATATAATAAGTACTAAAGGGATTAATGAAGAAGATATTAGCATCTGAACAAGGGAAAAGAGGCAAAGCATTGGGTGGTAATGGAGTTCCTGAACACAGAAGTAAATGTGACATTCAGTGGCAAAGCCAGTGTGCAGTGACAGAATCTGTAAGATAAGTTGCTCACAGTGTAGACATTTCTTTGCCTGTAACTTAGAAAGGTAAGGTTGCATGCCTCAAGATTTGGGAAGCTTCGTTAATGAATTATCCAGGAGTGGACTTTGAGGCTCTAGACACAATTCTCTGAGCTTACAAGTCAGGCTTAGCATTCCTAAGTCATGCCTCTGCAGACCGGCCCCTGCCCAGACCAGTTGCTCTACATGACAATAATGTGTGAAGTGACTGACTGAGATAATTAAACAATAAGTTCAAATCATAGCTTTGTGCTATACCCTCCTTGAAAGCCACTTTTGCCGCCAGAGTCAACCAAACACTTTCTTGAGTGAGTGATGTTGGGTTCTAAAGTTCTCTGTAATAGAGTAGGCATAGTAATGACACTTAACATCCACATAACTCATTTTTTTCACCTGTAAAATGAAAATAACACTAATAAACAATGCATCAAACAAGTAAATAAATGACTTAGTGTTGCTAAAATTCCTTCTTTTGGAGAGACTTACACAAACTGAGCATAACCTATTGTTAAAGGGGAGATATGCTCTGCTTTCTGTGACGGGGCAGCTACCCAGGCACAGGCATGCTCGTCTTCACCTGTGTTGATTGATCATGGAGTTCTTCTGTGAACTGCTTCTCAGGCTTTAACCTGCAAGACGCGCCTTTGGCTTTCTGTCCATTTCTCCAAGATTGAAGTAAATCTTGCCACATTGACCTTTGAGTGACCCAGATAGAATTCTTTGCCAGCTTTGCTTTTCTCTTATCCCTTCTCGGTTGCTCTCTCACTAGAGACTCCACATGCAGTCCGAGTGTAGTAGATCTGCCAAAGCCTTTTCAGCTTCATAAAGACCATGCCTTACCAGCGTGTTCATCAAAGCTGCCAAATCCACATGCCAATCTTGAGGTCCTTGCTGAGTCCATTGCTTCCTCAGCTCTGACCTATCCAAGCCTTTGAACTGGGCATTGCTTTCCTCATATTCAGTTCTCTCAGTGCCTGTCCATCTTTTATGGTCCTCCAGACCATGGTATCCACATGCCACATGGGTCGGAGAAGCTTCATGACATTGTTTCTGGCAATGATTTAATACATACCACTAAGACTGCAGATTAAAAATCAAACAAGTAGGACTCAATCAAAATGAAAATCTTCTGCATAGCAAAATTATCAGCATTTATGTTCATACAATTTGCATATGATTCTTTTTGTTTGTTTTTTGCTTTTAAATTTATTTATTTTTCTTGTATATGATTCTTAATTACGCCCATTTTATAATGGAGTAGCTAAAGAATGGGATCAGCTTATATGACTCAATGAAATGCAATATACCCATTCAATAGAATGTTTGTAATAAAAGTAACAAGAATCCTGATGAATGTGATAGCATGAATGAACCTTGATAATTATGTTTCATAAAAAATCAATAATAAAATCCCTGACTATTTATATGAAGTGTGCAGAATAGATAGATCCATTGAGAAAGTAGGCTGATCAATGATTGTTAGGGACTTAGAGGTTGGAGTACCAGCTGATGAAAATATCCAGAAGTTAGGTGGTGATGATATTTATACAACTTAATGAATACATTAAAATAATCACTGAGTTTCCATATTCCATGAAGATGCTCTTGTAGTCTGTAAATTACATCTTAACAAAGGTGTGACTTAGCAAAGAAAAAAATAAAGCAACTCAAGAGAATCTGGGCAAGAAAGTCATGAGATGTATCAGGAATAGAAAATTAGGACAGTCCCTGGTTCTCAACATGAATCTGGAAAATTACAGAAAGAGATGAAGTACCACATTAAAATACACAAGGGGAAATTTGAGCCAAGATTTATATTCATAAAAATTTCCTTCAAGTATAAATGGCATCTAGCATCTTCCCAAGAAGCATGAATCAGAAGAAATTCTTTAGAAGAAGACTATTTCAAACCAGGGTGTAGAAGTGAATGGAATTCTGACAAGAAATGGAATAGTGTCATTGGCTGACGGCAAACATATAATACCTTCTAGATATTTTATAGCTTCAATTCTTCTTTAAATATTTAACCCACCCAGGCATACTTCTATATACATGTAAGGTAAGGATCTCATATTCTTCTTTTGCATATCAATCTCAATGCTGTTTTTAAAAACACAGTCCAGTTTTCCAATGTATTTGTTCTGAGACTGTTTCTTCCTCAAAGTAGGTATGTTTGGCCCCTGTGGAAGATACATTGATTTCCTAATCATTAGCTAATTTCTGGTCTTTGTACTCTACTTTACTTATCTATATGCCAGTTCTTATGTCAGATCAATTCCAACTTAGTTACTGCATTTTAATTTATTTTGAAACACATGTAAAGTCTCTCACCTTGCTCTGTCTAGGCATTTTTTGGCTATAACGAATCGCTGATTGTGCCATTGAAATTTAGAATTATTTTCTGATTTACCTTAAAAGTACCAATAAAATTTTGATGAAGATTGCAATGAACGTTTAAGCTTCTCTGGGAAGTATAGTATTTTTGAAACTATGAATTTTCCCACCCATAATCACAGAATACTTCTTCCATTTACTGTCTTCATTAATTCATTTTGCAATAGTTTATGGTTTTAAGTGTACAGAAATTTCACCTCTAGATTAAACTCACCCCCAAAACTTCTAGATTAATGTATATATGATTATTTTCTTGATCATACTTTCAGATTTATCATTGTTAGTATGTAGAGATATGACTGATTTTTATATCAATTTTTTTATCTTGTAGATTTTATGAATTTTCTTACTCTTATTTGTTTCTTTACTCATAGTTTAATTTTAAAATGTATGGCTTTTAAATTATATTTTATTTGTTTACCTCTTTACTTCTTTATTTTATGTGTGTGCATAGTCATGTACAAGCTATAGCATTTGTGTGGTGGTCAGGGGTACAACTTGCAGGAGACAGTTCTCTTCTATTTTATGGATACAGGGGATCAGATGCAGCTAGTCGGGCTTGATAGGAAGCGTTTTTTACCACTGAACAATCTTGATGGTTCTAGTTTATAATTGAAAATACCTTTATTTTTATAATATGTATTTATAGAGTTTAAGTAATTTTTTATTATTATATAAGATCATGTCACATATTGTGAGGTAATTTTGCTTCTTTTCTGATTAGAATATTTCATTTCTTTATGGCAAATTGTTCTGGCCAGGACTGCTAGAATGATGTTGGCTAAAGTTGCAAAAGCACACGGCACTTTCCTTTATCACAAATGAGAACCTTATTTCTAATTTAAGAAAAAAATGATTTTGGATTTTTTCAACATTTAACGTGATCTCACTGTGAGATTTTGAATATAGTCTTTATTGTGTTGAGAAAATGTCCTTCTAATTTAGTTTATAAAATATTTTTATCATGAAAGGCCACTGAATTTTATCATTTTCTGAGCCTACGGAGAGATGGTTATGTAAGTTTGAGGCTTCCTCTGTTAACGTAGTATGTCACATTGGTGGAATTTCATGTGTTTAACATCTTTGCAATCCACAGATACATTAAGTGTAGACAATATCTGATTTCTTTAACATTACACTTAATTTGTTGGATAGTGATTTGTTGAGGACTTGTCTGTCTATATTCATCAGGGATGTCGTCCTGTCTTCATTTTAATACTGCCTTTCTGGCTTTGACATTGAAGAAAAGCCAAACTCCTACCAGTTTGGAAGCTTTTGTTCCTTTTAGTTTTTGCTTGAGTTTGAGAGAGACTGGCAATCAATGTCATTTTTAAATTTAGTAAAATTCATCAGTGAAACCATCTGGCCTTGGGCTCTCCTTTTTTGAGAGGTTTTTGAGTATTGGTTCAATCTGCTTCCTAGTTGCAGGTTTGCTTAGCCGTTCTGTTTCCCCAGAATTTAGTCTTGGTGATTTGTATGTTACAGGCGTTTATCCATTTTCTTTTTGGTTATGCATGTGTTGCTCTCATACATTTGTGTGGTATAAGCTATGATGTCCCTCTTTTTGTTTCAGGTTGTATTTATTTGAGTCTTCTTCCTCTCATAATAAGGCTAAAGTTTTGAAAATGCTATTTATCTTTCCAAGTGTCAAATCTCATACTAATGGATTTTTCTTTATTTCATTTTTTTCTTTTCTAATCTTCGCTCTTTCTTTCTCTTTGCTGTGCTCATTATTTTTTTCTGTTTGAGTCCCTTGATGCATTGTCTGGATATTCATCCAAGATATTTCTTTTTTTATGTCAGCATTTATCATTATAAATGTGACTGTGCAGCCTCTCATAAATTCTGATACGAATTCCTCTTTTCCTTTGTCTTTAGGTTTTCCCATGTCGTTCTTTATTCTTTTTTTTAATCTAGTGATTGTTGAAGTGTTTGTGTTTTTCATTACCACATATTTGTAAATTTTTCAATTCCCATCAGATGTTGACTTCTAGTTTCATTCGATGGCCTTAGGGAAAAGCACTTGATATGATTTCAAACTTCTTAAACTTATTACAACATTTTTAAGATCTGTCACGGGGTATATTTTGGAAAAGGCTCTCTATGAACTCAAGAATAACACAACTTGTGCTGTGTTGGCTCAGTGCTCAGTTTACGTTGGTTAACTCCATTTGTCTTCAGTGTTAGCATGTCCTCGTACATGCCTAGCCAGCACTCTACTTGCTGATCTACCGCCTCAGATCTCTACATGCCTAGGTCACACATAAAAAACACAAACAATATAAAAAGACAAAGCAATAGCACCCTATTCCAAAACCTCTAGTCTTACAGAAATGTTATGTAATGAGAAATACTTAAATGAGCCCCAGGACACATAATTTAAAAGAACATTCATAAATATAATCAAAGAATTCAAGTTTTTTAAAGGACATTAAGAAACACCTCAATTTACTTAATGAGGGTAATAATAAACTCCTAAGTGAAGTCCAAAATAATGAAAATGTGTGTACCTATATACAATGGAATACTATTCAGCTGTAAAGAAAAATTACATTTGCAGGTAAATGGATGGGACTGGAAAATACTGTACAAAGTGAGGTAACCCAGACCAGGAAAGACAAATATCATATGTCCTCTCTTGTTTGTGGTTCCTAGCTCTGAATTTTCATATGTGAATATATAACTGAAGCAATCACAGGAACCAAGACTATGGACCAGGGGGGAAGAGGAAGAGATGGTGCTCTAGGGAAGACAGTAGGGCACAGATGTTATGAAAGGGGGAAGTGGGAAAAACATCTGGAGTGTTAACTGGGGAGGGAACTCTGGGTAATACAGAGTGCAATGAATGGAGGAGGGTAAGTAGTACTGAGGATGTTTGAAAATGTCATAGAGAAACATTTCAAAGCATACTTAAAGTGCACACATACATATTAATATATATTGAGGGAACTATGACAAATGGGGTGGTAATGCTTCACCCAAGAGCCATATGTTATCTAACAAAACCTAGATCCAGGCACAGGAAACTTACCCTTGAGTTAGTTGTTCATGGTGAAGGTAGAACACTCTGCTTAGTAACTCCTGAGCCAAATTAGGCTATTGCCTCCCATATCTTGCTGATAACATGGAACACTTAGGTCAAAGGAACTGAGCTGAAACTACCTGGAAGCCTCTTCTCTGAGGACTGGCTTTCACAGCATTGGAAGGTTCTGTATACACTTCCAAGGGAGAAAATAAATCATTAGTCCTACCCAGCTGTAAAGTTCATGGACCACTCTAATGATCAGCCCAGCAAGGTACTCCCAGTGATACCATAGTGGCACTTTTATTCTGGGGAGCATCCACAGTTGTCTAATTGAATCTAAGCCCCATTCAATAAGAAGAAATCCATGTCTGGTACTTTTAACCTAGAGAAATACTCTGGGCTGGAGAAATTGTAGACTGGATAGGAGAACTACTTCTGCCATTTTCCAAAGCCAATATAATTTGTGTTCTAAACACTTATTCTTATATCCACATAGAAATGTAGCTCTCACCTCTCATCAGAAAAGCTTCTATTTGTAGCAGATGAAAACTATTACAGAGATCCACATTGGTAAAAATGCAGAGAATAAGGGATTGCCCAGCACCAATGGATAAATCTACAACATAATCCCTCCACCTAAGGCTCAGGCCATCACAGAAAAAGTGGTGGGAAGACTGTAAGAGCCAGAGGACTAAGATGCTTGCTATGAGAGAGTATCGTCTGGGTATTTTAGGGAAACTGAACCTGTGGAATCTTGTGATTTTTCTAAATAATATGGGTACCTAAATAAGACCTGCATAATGACAGCAACAAGTTGGCCTATCAAAGTAGATGGGGACAATCAGTGTTCTCCAGGAATGAGTCCACAATAGCTCATCCAATCCCAAGTGGTCAGCTCTAAGCACATGTATGTATAAGTGACATTAAATCAATTTAGTAGTCTTTATATATGAATGTATGTGCATGTGCATCATTGATAACAATAGTAATCAAAGAGCTCATGAGTTTGAGGGGACTTAGGAGGAGTTGGGGCAGATGTAGGGAAAAGGGAAGGAAATTTTATGAATACTGATCTTGTGTGAAATCCTCCCAATTAAAAAAATTAATTGAGGATTTTTAAAATTTTAGTAAATACAAGAAAATGAGATTTTTGAAAGTTGGAGGAAAATAATAAGTAGAAATATTGAAATTTTTATAAAAATCATAAGAAAAAATAAGTAGAGCATGGGTGGTACTAATATTTCAGGAGACTTCTTTAAAAGAAGTCTATCTACAACTTCCTGGAGTTGTAATGTCTCTGAGTATCTCTTGCTATGCAGTTGACTCATGTGTATTGCAAACAGAAGAGAATCTCTGCATGGGATAGGGGCTTAAACAGCTGTTCATCCACATACAAGGGTCCTGTTTTGTTAACATTATCAACCCTATCCCACTGTAGAAATGAAAGAGAGGTACGGGCACTTTTAAGGATGGTATTCCCAAAGCTTCAGATCCTCTGTAGTATAAGATAGACTATCACCCCCATTTGGCAGGAGATAAGAGGCACACTGTGAAACTGGGTTGGCAGACAACTAGAGAGAAGATGCCTGAGGGAATCAAAAAAAAAAGAGGATAATTTGTTTTCAAAGAGCAAAACTGCAACAATTGGGAGCGGGAATGATAACAGGGTCCATCGTGGATGTAAATTATAACCATTGATTTTCACAGCCTGGAGTCCTGTGTACCGGACACTGAAACTGAAACTAGGCATCACAGCTCTCAAGAACATGATTGCACAGGATTCTGCCAACAGAATAGGAAGAGATCTTGCCATGATAGATCAGTAAATGGGAAAACTGATGTCAGATGTTTGGTGTTGCAACTGGGAAGTGTTTTCTCATCCCCTGAAGGGCAGGGTTCACTGAGGGGCTTGCACATATTACCACCTTGGTTGGTGTTCAAAAGTGTTCAGACTATTCTGAGGCACCAGAATAACAAAATAATGTTTACAACTGTCTGATAATGGTGAGGTATAAAAATGCACGTGTGCATGCATACACATGTGAATGTGTACATACTTTGTATCTATATGGTAGTACGGTGGACCAAAAGTCTAAGACTGACAATCTGTCTATCTTTCACTTTGTTTTGGTTTTTCTTAGTTTTTCCCTTGTTCCCTGGATTTGTCACTGGGCCAGGTGAAGATTCTAGCACGTTGTGACACTTCAAAGGCCAAAGACCTGAGATGACTGACTAATCAGCAGTCTCACCGGGCATGCCTGGGGAAGTATTTGTCAGGACACTTCACTCAGGTTGTTTTGGGGCTGGCACAACAGCAATAGGAAGCTCTCTTTGTAGGAAGAAACAAGAACTTTTTCCCTGGGGTGTCTTCCATAGCAGAAGCTCACTCCGGCTACATGTCCTTAGCTTCTTTCTGACTCTGCATAAATAGAAGTAGCCTGTGAGCTAAAATGACAGGTCTGCCAGCTGGAGGTTTCCTTTCCTTCCTTTGCTAAATGTAAAATATGATTACTTAGGAAATTAAACTACATGTAATATTTCAACAAGCCTGAAAACCTGTCTTATGCAACAAATTACATTAGGATTCGAAGCCCATATGTAAGCGTTATACATTCTCTTCCACATAAGTCCTCTACGGTATATCTAAGTCTGACATGGGCAATCATTATAAACTCAAATTTTTTCTGAGTTTTCTTCTGGAAAATAAAGTATATTTTCAGTTATAAACACTCCTTAGTGTTTTCCTTGACATTATCCTACTTCTAAGAGACAATGGAAAGTATGGGTCACCTTTACCATGGCTGGTCAATAACTTTCTGGCCACCAATATATTCATCCAGTCTAGAGTCCTACCCTGAGTTTCTTGTATACAGTGATCCTGATGCCTGAGACCACTATGGCTCCAGAAGGACCTGTGCAGTGTCAGGGTTCTTAACACTAAGAATCTGCTCCTCAGAGAAGCACCAACTCAGAATCCAGGATTTGAACCAAAGTCAAGTCACAAAGCAAAAGATGTGGCAAAGGAGAGAGGACAGATCTTGGTGGGGACCAAGATAAGCTGAGAGCATAAGAGGTTTGAATGGGTCAATGAAGCAGAAAAGCCTCCTATCGTGGAAACTCAACATCTACCCATCAGTGCCACCTTGGCAGAGGGTGCTTGAGTTGGCAAGTATAGACCTGACCAGACCAACTTGTAGATTTTGTCTGGAGATTGATTTTGCTTTATTTTTCACAATGCTGCTTCCAATTTATTCAACTCTCATAATATTTCCACCTTCTGTAACGACAGAAGTAAGGAGAAAGTTTGAGCCAGACTTTTAATTGCTTTTTATATGACCTTCTGATAATTGACATCATAATGGTATCACCTCTTTGGTGAAGTTCTGAGGAAAGAAGCTATTGTTTGCTCTCTTTTTACTTAGGGAGATTCCTTTTCACAAAAATATGAAGCACATTTCAAGCTCATTCGCCCTTGACCTTTTCCCATCCCTCGACCACTCGCACTTCATCCCGGTTTTATTCCAGACAGTTTCACATCTATCTTCCTGTCACACGCACATACATAATTTTATGTTTCTACATAAAATATAGGATTCATGAAGGAGAGGAAAAAATCATATTCTTCTGTGAGTTCCTTATTTACTAAATATCATGGTTTCAAGTTAAACACATTCTCCTGCAAATTAATATGAAAATTGTTCAACCTCCCTAGCCAACAGAAGAATAAAAATTAAATCTATACTGAAAATCCACTTTATATCATCAGTGGAGTCAGTGAGAAATCTAATAACAACTAAAACTGGCACAGGCAAAAGAGAACCCTTGCAGAGTGCTGGTGGGAATATCAGCTTTTTAGGAAAACCCACATGCCAGTTAATGCTAGTGAGATGTGAGAAAGAGATATGAAGACAGTTGTATCAATATTAAAACACCACAGCAAATGGAGTAGAGCTAAGAAGATGTGAGATGTAGGAAAGTCCCTTGTTTCCAAGAAGGAAACCAAAACCACCAATCTGTTATTCTTTTCTGTGAACAGGGAACTCTGAAACTCGATTGAAATAGACAGCCAGTTGATGCCAATCTAAATGTCTTGTCTCTTCAATTCTCACAAATCTTCTATGAGCTGTGTTGTGGGGAACCTTAGGGGAGGTGTTCAAGGAAAAGGCTTGTGCTCACACAGGAACTGCTCTGGGAACATAGAGACAAGTTATAAAAGAGTTTTCTGTGGAAGCTCAGATTTTGCTCTACAAAAAGCTAAGAAAATTCTAAGCCTTTGGGAATTCACAGATGCCTTAGAAAGAACACTCAGCAAGTAGGTACAAATGGATGTGAGCCGATCTTAACTAGAGGCAGCACTTTCTATATTGTATTGATACTAACTTAGCAAATACATGCTGAAATGGGTAACAAATCACAATTGGCTCACTTGACTCCAGATAATAGTGTGACTTAGAAGCTCGCTGTATGAGGCAGTGAAGAATGGACACGTAGTGAGTTCTGACAGACACCTGAAGGCTATTCTGGAAATCTTCCCTTATGGTGATAGAATGCCAACGTGGAAATTTTAAAAAGAGAACACAAAAAGGCAGAGTGATGTCCAGAGTTGAAGAGGTACATCACCCTGCAGCAGACTTTGTTGAGAATTGTTGGAGTAGTGCAGTGTCAATCCAGGCAACCAGGGAGAACTTAGTTTGCAAGGGATCTGCGCATCTTGCACACACACCTTCTCTAAGGGAACCAAAGTATAATGTCAAGATGTAGCCTTTAAGATTTTCTGCTGATTTCACAAATGGAAACTTGAACTATTAACCTGAGAAATGAAAGGCTTGAGGCTCTCTCAGCTGGTAGATAGGCTCTGGTTTTCATCTCTGTTTAATAACTAACAATGATACACCTTCACAGAGGGCTTGTGGCAGGAAGATGTGAAAAGGCCCATGTAAGATCACTATGTAGTAAGAAAGACAGAAACCAGTCCCATAGCACTGCACCCAAGTAGAGGAGCCAGTCTCTCCATTTGGCATTACTGGGGCAATGATGGGCTAAAAATCTGTGCCTGGTGACAGGATGGAAACTTCAGAGGAAGGTTTGTTTTAACTCTCTTCCTCTTGGGAAAATATTGTTAGCTTTGTGCAGGATAAAATCTTGAGAACCAGACTGTTATTGTTGTTGCTTCCTGCCCTTGGCATTACCATTTAGCATGTTATAACTGACAGATGCTGACTTCTTGTTTGTGTATTCTCTCAAACTCTGTTGGACCTATTTAAGGTGTTTATCATCCAGGACCAGACTAGGAAAATTCAGAGCATGGTCTACTATATAGTATTTACTATTTGTTCATTTACTATTTATTTTTATTTAAAAATTGGCAAATGTTTCTGGACTCCTACTTCGATGATTTAACTCGGTTCAAATTTGGAAAGACTTCCCAAGCCTCCTGAGAAATCATCTCCTTTTCTATCCATATTACATTAACTCTTTCACAACCTACCTGGGCTATTTGATCTAGCACAGTGGTTTTCAACCTTCCTAAAGCTGAGATCCTTTAATAAAATAATACAGTTCCTCATGTTTTGATAACCCCCAACCATAAAGTTATTTTCATTGTTACTTCATACCTGCAATTTTGCTACTGTTATGTATCATAATGTAAATATCTGATCTGCAGATGTGCTTCAGAAACCCCTCTGAAAGAGTTGTTCGACCCCCAAAGAGGTCGTGACTCACAGGTTGAGAACCGCTGCTAGCATGTCAAGAGTGTCTTTTTTCCGCTGGCTTGAGTCTGTTACGGTTCTTAGAGGAGATATTTTGCTCATATTTTTTAGTTGCAATCTGTAGTTCCCTGGAGATTTTTGCCTTTACTTTGTTCATATTTTTTTATTCACTATTTGTGAGGTTTTTCCCCTGCCTCTTGTGTAATATTTTTTTAATTTACCTCCAGAGCTTTCAATTAATGAAAAATCTAGGCTCAGGTGCTTAAGTGATGCTAAAGAACTGCAAAAACATTTTTAAAGCACATTATAAAACCTTCATCTAAAAGGTACCAACAAAAACTCATTAAATACAAAGTAAAGAAAATTTGATTCCAGTCAAACAAATTGAGCATCTAAAACTTCAGGACTATTTAATATTTAATTTCACAGTATACCACAGAAAATGGAGGAAACCTTCAAAATGTAACACATTTTAAACAAACTGAAAATATTTTCAAATTTGTAGGTTATAATTCAAAATCTTCTGGACTTACTCCAAACCAAACAAGCTTTCTTTGTACCAAAGTTATCCTCTCAACAATCGATTTAATTTCCAATAGAAGATGCTTCCAAATGTGGAAATTCACCAGAAACCCAGTTAAACAAAGATTTTTGTTCCATTTGCTACCTGCAGAATTTTCTGTTTGCCTAGGATACTAAACTGAGAGTAGTCCCTTATTATGTAAGCTTTCACTTGCCTTTTTCTTCCTGTTCGTTACTTTATAAACTAGAATTAAACACTACAGTTCAACAGATTATATATTTCCCCCAAAGAACAATTTCACAATAAAATAAGGAGGCCTGCTGGATTTCATAATTGAAATGACTTAAAAAAAAAAAAAGAAGCCTCACAAATGGAATGTGTGACCAGTGAAGGTTAATACTCAAGCTATGGAATGTTGACCTCCTTTTTTTTTCTCAAAGTTGAACTACTTCTAGCACATATTAATTGAAAGTTACATTCCCCAATTCCTTGGTGGGATGGTTCCAGTTGCCCGAGTTGATAAGTGGCTTGCTTCCTCACTCTCCTAGTGGCGTTTTTTCAGGTAGTCACCTTGGAAACAAACTAATTGCATTAAAGCCTTGTCTTAGAGTTGGCTTCTGGGAAACCCAAATTGAGATGAGACATAGCTTCAATATCGATCTGTTCTATATTAAGTGTCCTGACCTTTTTCCTCTAGAAACATCTGCTATACGCCAATCTCCTCTGGGCAGCAAATTTCTTACCATGAGCCTATAAAGCAGCTGATTCTCCATGATCCATGTTCTCCCTGAAACCAACACTTCCCCCTCCTGCTTTCACACTTTGCTGAGATGCTGAACAAACACATTAGATATGATATTCAGGTCTGTGTGATTCATTAGAAGTAGCACAAGAATGAAAAGGCTTCCTGATAGATTTAATGTTCATTAATTTGATTGCTCAAAAAAGAGTCATGGTTTTTACTAATAAAATGAATGTAATAATATTTTCTTGTCAGTGCAAGGTTAATCAGTACAGAATTAAACATGTATGTATTGAATATGAAGTGTCTCCCATGGGCTCATGTATTAAATGCTTGTTTCTCAGCTGATGGGACTATTTTAAGAGGTTCTGGACACTTTAAACAGGTGAGTTATATTGGTCATTACCATTAGGCTGTCTCTGGGACACAGTCCATCCAGCATGTCAGAACCCTAATAGTCTAGAAAGCAGCGTGGATTATGAAAAACATCACCTTTCTCATGTTTACAGGTTCACTGATGAAACTCTAAAATATCAGCATCCTCTGAGACAGACGCTCTTAAAAATGATGAAACTTGATTCAGTTAGTAGTGTATACATTAAACAAAGCTACTGTTGAAAAAAGTAGTCACAGTCAATCTCGTATTCTGCTATAATTCTTCTTTATTTGGCTGCTAAATATAGGGGAGCATTGGTATTGCTGTTAACTTGAGAGAAGGCATTATAGGCTTGAACGGTGATGAAAGAAGCTTCAGGTCTGTCTTCCTGCTCTGGGTTTCGAGGAGTGTGGCGATGCTATGTGGCTGCAGCAAACCTTGCAGGTGCTTCTGCTGGACTGAGCTCATCAGTGGAGCACTCATTCTGAAGAAGCATGAGTTAAATCTAGCAAGCAGTTAGCACCGGCATTTCTAAACTCTTCATCAGACTGGTTTCCATTCGGCTCACACTTCATTACTGAAAAATAAAACAGTAGATTGATGAAGATGAGCACATCTAGAAAAATATATATTGAAAACTATACGTTAATGTGCAGGTACAGTATCAAATCGGAAACATTTTTGCATCACATTCTAGTCAGGAGAGCTCAGCAGGTCAGATTTGGTCTCGCAACAGTCATGCTGGCTTTGAGAGAGCTGGTGCTGTCCAATGAGTACAATACCATACCCCAACTCGCTTCAGGATCTTGGTTGTTGCCTTACTGTCTTTGTAGCATTGACTGCATCAGTCCCTAAAAAATAATGTCTAAAACAAGAAGGAAAAGTGAGCAGGGATTCATCTAAAGTTCAGCTTGTGTAAAATGTACCACAGCATAAAGCAGAGACAGCTATGAGTCTCGTGTCTTTCTTTCTATGTTGATTTTCATGGCCTTATAATCCTGTTACACAGTAGAGGAGCAATTTCAAAAATGTCTTTATTTGTTCACTTCTGTTTGTTTCCAGTTGATACAGCGAACTTTCTGGAACAGATAAGATAAACTTGATTAATGAAGATGGGCACTTGCAGCAGTGATAATGTTCAGGTGGACAAAAGGAAGCCTCAGAGATAAGATGGGAAGAAAATTAATTTCTAAAACACAGTCTGATAGAACACCATTGTACGATGACAATGGAAGAAATGACTAGCACTTTCTATTTCCAAGTTTTAATGCGTGACTGAGACAAACAATCCAACATGGCCAATGGAGCATCAAGGAGCCTGTTGCTCTTTCATAGACAGGTTTGCACTAGGTTAGACCATGGGCAGGAGCAGTGGCTCCAACCTGTGGCTTAGAGCTGGCTCCAAGAAGGGTCATAGTTTATGCTCAAAGAATAACTAAGGCAAAAAGGAAATCTAGTAGTGCTGTGAAAAGCACATACTCTTTGCACCCTGTATAATAAATGTATTCATTAGATGGAAAAAGAAAAGAAGACGACAGAGGGGTACTCTGGACAGTACTTTAGGGTCCATCGATAGACAACCATTAGTCATGAGGTAGGAAAGCAGAGCATTCATGTCTTCTAAGATTCTCTGAAACATTAGATCTTATGAAAGAAGAAAATGTTGACTAAATTATAAATCCTTTATACTGCTGACAAATAAAAATCATTATTAATCAAATTTTCTTCAAGGTGTCAGCATGTAGTAGCTAATATTAAAAATGATCTTTAACTCATCATTTGGCTCACATTTATTAAATGTTATGACTTTTATATCCTAAGCAGCATGAATATGTACATAATTATAAAGTAATTCAGATATGTACAATGGCTGATGCCATTTTACAGAGTATTATATTAAAGTCCAAGATTAAATATCACATGTAAGACCACTCTATTATTCCACATTCAACCTTAGTGTAATCAGTGTTTCTATTTGTTTTCATCATTTTATTGACATGAGTTAGTCTCTCTTTTACTAAAGCAAATATTGAGTGCAACATACATTCTGTTATCAGAAAGGTGTATACACGTGTTTACATTAAGTAAAATATTATAAAGCCCATGACCTCTCAGTTTGTTTCCAAACACAGCATGCTGTAGTTCTGTACATGATTAAAGAGAATGAGGCAGTACAAACAGCTCAGCCCCATACTCAAATTCCCCCTCAGTTCCTTCAGATGCTTCTGGGAGAACAAAGTCATGTTTGGTGCCACAGTTCAGTGTCTAATCAGAAATGATAGATAAAACTGTGACAGGCAGAGCCATTATTTTAGCTGCATTCTGGAGTTTGTACATTCCTTTGCCAGTCTCATTATGGTTAAAGAGCTAAATGCAAGAGGAACAAAAGTAAATACTTAAGAAAGATGAAGACAATGAAATAAATCAATAAAACAAAAACAGATAAGATCTTCAAATTAACACTCCAGTGGCTCAGACCCAGGGTTTTGTTGCCAACTGAACAAGACACTTATTTGGGTTTTAAGAAAATATAAAAAAGGACTTAATGCTCTGAAAAATAAAAATTCTGCAAAGAATCTTACTCCAATTACTTCTCTCTACAGCTGACTTTGGTTAATAAGTAAACATAGCTGGTGAAACTTTAAGCCAATGTTGCAGAAAGCATTTTATTTTAAGAATGTGCTATGTAAATAGGTTCTTATTCTCTTTTAATGTACATATGCATACATTTTCCTGCAAAATAAGGACAACATGATCTGCATAATTGTTCTTGGAAATATAAAACCATACTCCACACATCCAGAATTCAAAACCAATTCCAAGAAATGCACATACACTAACAATAATTTTCTTCCATAAGATTATGAGCCATTTGCAGATACTCATAATGATTTGCCTTGATGTGAAGGCATGAAACATGGTGGTATAGCTTATTACCCATAGATCAAAGCCTATGAAGCCTTCAGTAATTAAAGTCTTCCTTATATATAGCATGCCAGAAAACCTGGGTGCTATATAACAGACACTAATAGCTCAGTTTTGAATCTGGTTTCAAAATTACTGGTACTTAGAGAATCTGAGATTCAAATAGTTATTAAACTTGATCTTACTACTTTGTTTGTTTCGTTGTTTTAAAAATTAGTCATATGTGAGAACAAAAAGGAGCCATGAGTTCATTGCAGGGCCTGGTTTTGTAGGTCTATAATCTGATGGTCTCAGGTATCTTATTCCAGTGCCTTGTGCCTGCTCAGTTCACAGTTCACTACAATGCAAAGTTTGCATTTAATCTACTAAGATGCTTTTGGAGAAAAGATCTCTAAATTGCCAAGCTCACACATCTCCTATAGTAGATTCAACCAAAGTCTTAGAAAATAAAAACAAATAAGACTTGTTTCTTTATATTGTCGCATTGGGAGATTCTCTAAGATTTTGGTTCTAAGATTCTCCAACAAGAGCTAAAGACACATGGAAATTTAAAATATAAGCTCACCTTCTATGCTGAACATAAAGGAACATATTTCTCTCCCTTCCTTTATCTCAAGGTGTGTATTTTAGAAAATGTGTCAGCAATAATGTCCTAACCCTTTGAATTGTCTAGAAATTCTTTCAGGAACTAGACAGGAGTTTTGTGAGACTCCAGGAAGTTTTTTCTGAGACTTTAACCATCTTTTTTTCAAAGTGCAAACATTCAATGAACTTGACATCTCTCTCCCCTAGATCCCATATTTAAAAAAAACAAAATCACTTCATGTTTGGCAGGTGTTACCTTCAGTTGGCACTGGATCAATGTTCCAACACTACTTCCTAAAGATGTTTAATTATTTTTTGAGTAAAATCATACACAGATAAGTTTCCAGATTATCATGTAAATCGAGGCCAAGCTTTGGGTTACAAATGGTACATGGATGCTTCTGACTTCAGGGTAAATAGACTTGAGAAAATATATGTAATGGACTGTCTATTTGGCTTTCTAATAAGAGTTCTACCAGCTTTGCAATGTCTAATGGATTACTCATAATGAACATCATATTCTCCTGAGTCAATGCTGTTCACACTAACTGTGTGGTCACACTGTCTGTTTGTTTTAGAAAAGAATCTGAGGGCTTTCAGAAAGAGGGAATGGGCATGGGAAGAGTTGAAAAAGGGAGAAGGGGTGATGGAAATGGTATAAAAACCAGGGTTCCTGGTGGAATTCTCAAGAAGAAATCTAATAAAAAAGTAAATTTCACCTACAAAGACTCAGGTCTTATGACAGAGAAAATAATGACAGGAAAGTCATTTTGATAATTCACTATTGCTAACCCTGGGGGTGGGGATAGTAGAAATGGCCTTCTGGGTGTCTAGACTAGATTATAGCCATTTGCATGCCTGTTGTGGATACATATATTTTTATTAAGACAAATTCACTCTGGTCCTCTTCCAAGTTATGTATCAGAGTATTTGAACTTTCTTTCAATCATCAGATAAGCCAGGATTCAAGTTCATCCTTGAAAGCCCAGCCTTGAACTTTTTAGCAATCTGTGATTTATCTGAACTTGATTTTGGGAAATAAAAGTTTGGGAAAATCATATGAGGATGAAAAAAGTGGGCCCATTCTTCTTAAGGACTTTATATTTACCTTGAATCAAACCAGAATCTGAGAGTGGTTCCTGTAGTCAAGTGACTTTTTCCCTTTCCTCTGTTCATGGAGAAAGGAGGGAATTTCTGTCTGTATGATAAGAACCCTGGACAGCAATAGAGCTTCTGAAAGTCACCATAAGACTGACACACAGCAGATCAATCACAGTTGCTTGTTATCAGAAAGAGACTCTTGACAACCCTTAATATCTATCAAATCACAAAAAGAGAAAGGGTGTAGCTTAGGGATGAGTGCTTCCCAGAATGCAGAGGGCCTTTAATTCAACCCCCAGCACCTCACACACAAAACACTATGAAACTGGGAAAGGAATTTGCAGAGATTGTGTTTTATGAGAAGCTAGTAAATAATTAGCTGCTGTGTTATTGTGAAGGAAATCTGGTCCTGTCTTGGAGGTTATTTGGTTCCCAAGCTGAAAAGAAAACATTCAGCAGAAGACAGAAAAGAGCAAGTTTGTTAATATGTCCCTCTGCAGTGTGGCATTCAGAATTATTCCTATAAGGAGAGAAATGAGTTACAGAGCGGTTTGTGGATCAAAGAATACATATATGTGTGTATGTGTATATGTATATCTAATGCTGAATTCTCAAGATGTGCTATATGCAAGCAGAAATGACTATTTCTAGTAGAATACAAAGTTCTCCTCTGTGAGTGCACTTAGATATTATTAATCTCACTCAAGGAATATACGCTGTCTGTAAAGTGTTAAATATTCACCTATTTGGAGATTATTATATCACTATGGTCTGTAAAAATCAACAAAAGTGATCTTCTTTCAAAATTGTTCACCCAGCTGACACACATTCAAATTAATTATTTAGGAAGCTAATCTGGTTATCTGAGGATTTATTTGGTTTGAAATGCAAATAAAAATATTTCATTTTTTTTAATAAGTAAGTAAAGAGCAAAATTTATTCAACCATTCTCCTATTTGGATACATATATGCTGTTCCAAATTCTTATTTCTATACTATTTGTGACCATTTTACTAAAAGGGATGACACATGTGTCAAGGTTTCTATCCAGACTGTACACAGGGAGTTTGCTGCTCAATAGCAATGTCACCATCTAGTGCATCAAAGCATAAGTTCTTGCAAAACAATAGGCAAAATACAGAATTTTAAATTTCTTTGAATGAAATTAGTAAATATAGCACAATAGTACATAAGAGAAGGAGTAACTAGATAACTCTGGAGGAGACTTAGAGACAAACAGAGAAACGTAGATAACGATCTTTATCTAAATTAAGGTTTTCAACTTAAATGCTGAACCAAGTAGGGTAATACTTGGAAATACTTAAATCAAATTGCTATGCCTATGTCAGTGGAGATTTCAAACTAGAATGTGCCTATACTTCCCAGCTATTCCAGTAAACTGACTTTCCTCAACCTTAGTTTGCTCAATGTAAAGCAATAATAATAAAAGTACTTAAAAATAGTCTGCGACAATTAAAAGAAAGTGTGTGACTTTCTTTCCAACATGCCATATGCTCTCAATAAATTCTCATGGATAATCATTCCAGTTCCAGTAAGAGCACATGTATATGGGTATTGCACCACTCTCATGGTAAATTGGGTTGAATAATTTTTTAGTACAGCCATATCTGTATTTGTTAGAGGTAACATATGTTTCCATATGTATCTATTCAAGTTACCAAAAATCCCATCCTTAGTTTATCACTTCAAAGATAACCAGAAATACATCTAAAGGTACTAATGTGTACCACTCATAATATACCATTCTATTTTAAACTATTGTCACAGCAGAAAAGCCTACCAGGTTTTGCACAATAATAGCTTTAAAATTTGTTCAAATTAGCTCTGGGTTCACTTCTGAAAACCACCCAAAATAACTAATAATAATGTTGCTGATGATGAGTGTTGTTAATAATAAAATACTGATAATAATAAATAAATAAGTTTAGTCAGGAATGATGACACACTCCTCTAATCCCAGTGGGGACAGGAGGATTTAGGGTTCAAGGTCATTTTTGGATATATAGAAAGTTCAAAGCCAGCCTTAGATACACGAGATTCTAGCTTCAAATAAATACATAAAATAAGTAAATGAATAAAATAAAAAGTATACAAATATTTATCAAAGTTCATGAACTGTCTTTTAACACAGACTAATAACCCAGATTTTAGATTTTTTTCCCTAAACTATAGGTATAGGAATGTCAGATTATGAAAATGTATAGTATATCCTAAACTGAGGAAAATACACCTAGAAAAGAAAATTTTGAGTTTTATTTCGATTTTGTTATTCTTCCGTGTTTCATAATATTTTTTTAATCTAAGGCAAAGATATTTTAAATGAATGTGTTAGCTCTAACTCCCTTCTGAAGGATAAGTCCTTTAAAATTCACATTTTCCAGCTTAACAGGTAAAAACAGTGCTTTCTGTTAAGATTGATGCCCTGAGTTCAATCCCTAAAACCCACATGGTATAAATAAGGAACCAACCATTGTCCTCCGACCTCCACATGTACAATGTGATATGCTTACACACACACACACACACACACACACACACACACACATTAATTAAATATAAATTTTACATTTTCTCAGATTTTCCACTTCATCTTAAATAGTAAACAAGAAATATTTAATTATATTTCTCTTGAGGAATACAAACTAAGCCATACATAGAACGTTTTGCTGAATTTTCTATGTACAGTATGGTATCTATAAGAATAAAAAGAGAAGTTTAAAATTTAGCTTCTGCTTATCAGACCAAATATGAACACAACTAAAATATTATTGTATGAAATGGGATGCTATGGCTAAACTAGTCTTTACTTTTTCTACAGATATTTGCTAACGTAGAGAACTCATTTGTGAGTTGGAAAGATAGTCAGGGAGCAGAGACATCCCTTGCCCCAGTAACTGAGAACCTGCTAGTATAGCAACCCAGACTGAAGCACACCACATGTTTCACAGGACACCCACCACACTCAACAATGAGCAGTGCTTTTATACTTGAACATATAAATGCTCAAAACTGACAGCTGAAGTAGTGGAAGTTCAATTGTCCCAGTGACGTGTACAGATAACATTTTAATAGTTTATTCTAAAAGCAGCAAAAAAAAATGTATTAAATTATCAGGTGCTCCAGAACAACATGGTCATCCAGGCAGTCATCATCTCATTTTTTTAAAGAACTCATGACAATGCCACCTCCAAGAGCCAAAGTCCATCTAACAAAGACATCAAGACATGAGAAGCTCTCTTTTGAGTTGTTGGTCATGGCCTTCCAAGAGACTCCCAAACACACATCCTATTGCCATTGTCTTTGGTTGCTTCCCAGAGGTAGAAGATAAGTACCTATTGCTGAAGATACCACACACTTCTTTAAAAGGGCAAAAAATGTCCTGGATCTGGAGACGCCATGAATACCTCCTGCCAAGTACTAGCTTTTATAGTGCCAGAAGGTCCCATACAAACTTCCAAAGGAGGAGAACAACCAGTAGTCCTACCCAGCTATAACATCTATTAACCATAGCAATGACCAGCATGACACAATAGTCCTAAGACTATAGTAGTGGCATGCATACCTTGGCAGTAACCAACATCTCTCTAATGGGACTGAAGGACCCACTCAACAAGAAGAAAATCATGCCTCACACTGGAAACCTTGCCAACTAACCAGAACCAGTGAAGTCATGAATATTGGAGAAGAATCTACAACTACTTTACTAAGCCAGATAAAGAGGACTGAAGAAAACTACAACTAAACAAAATGTAGAGTTATGGAGCTCAGTTGCAATGGATACACATACAAAACACTACAACACCTAAGATTTAGAGAACACTGATGAAGAGGGCCAGAAATATTGTGAGACAGAAGATCAGGGAGCTTGCTGTCAGATTGTATCCCCTAGATCACCCAGTTATCTCAGAAGCTACACCTAAAAATTCTCACCAACATGACTGCCTAAGCATGAGCTGAACAATGGCAACACCAACAGAGACACCAAAGTGGAAAGAGAGAGGTCCATGAGGTCCCAACCCTTCACAAAGAGCTACAGACAATGAGGGATATCTAAGAGTGGGAGAAATAGTCTTACCTAGGGAAGAACACACAAATTAATTATCCAATGCCAAATGGTCAGCCTGAAAATATACATTCAAACAACATCCTACAGATCGAGCAGGTTATATTTAGGAATACATATGATATATACATATGTGCCTGTAGTAACAATTAATGGAAAAAAAGAGGCCATGAACTTAGAAATAGCAAGGAGGGTTTTCAAGGGAGAAAAGGGAAAGCACAAATGTTATAATTATATATAATAATCTCAAAACTAAAGATGTTTTATGATTTTGTTAATATTAAAAGAAATAAGATTGGTTTACTTCTACAAGCAATATGACATAGATCTCTGAACCTATCTCACATTACCTCTTTAGAGTCAAGAGTGTCGTGTTCAGGAATTGCCACCATGGGATGACCCAGCTTCACAGAAAAGATGCCCAGCTTGTGGTCAGGAGCCAAAGTGAGGAGAAACAGATGTTAAGATTTTATTTCACAGATAATTAGATAATGCAGGTAATATTTTGCTAGAAACAGTAGTAGATTGTACCAAATGTAAGCATTAGGGTTTTACTGTCACCACAAATGCATGAGATATTCGGGCAGGTGATGCATACTCTGAGCATGAGACCATGTATCTTATTTATTTTGTTGTTACGCATCAACTTCAACAGGCCTTAGCAATAAATCAGATACT